>PDNC01000116.1:0-87316 GCA_002572885.1 Blastomyces parvus | reverse complement strand
AATAATAATAATAATAATAATAATAATAATAATAATAATAATAATAATAATAATAATAATAATAATAATAATAATAATAATAATAATAATAATAACAATACAGCTTTCCTGGCACATTTTCCTGCTCTTGTTTCCTAGGGTTTACCCCCGACACGACTCCGTTTTTGGCCCAAGAGGCCAAGAAGGAAGACACCGTCGCCAAATTCGGACGCCAAGATTTCTGCTGTTGTACTGGAAACAAAATCACGCGGCGAGCCAGCCAATCAGGTTCATTTGCCGGCTGTTCACAAAATATGCATGCTTACCTAATACGCGAACTCTCTCACGGTTGCCTGTTATGGAATAGCGTCCTCCTGAAGCACCTCATCTGCTCTGTTCCGCCTGCTCCAGTGCTCTTGCTTCATCTTTCATTCATTCTCTGCTTCTTGAAGAGCAGCAGACCTTCTTGAACCTGTTCGCAGCCTGAATTGGGAGTAGGCTGATTTATATATCAGCTCACCCTCAAAAATTGTGATAAGAACGTAAGAGGCCGAATATACTCAGATACTCCTTAGCAGAACCTGATATTCAACACTGAAAATCATTGCACTCTATCAAGAATGAACAACTTCTGTTCATCACTCTTCATTTTTCTTTCTTTCTTTCTTTTTTTTCTCTCTCTCTCTGCGCGTTATATTTTCTTTCACACACAGACAGACAACCCCCTTGCACTGATACTCGAGGCGAGGGTAGTTAGTTACACCTGCACCCACATTCACCCATGCCACGGTCGCTCAAACTGAAAGCAGACACATACACATAACAAAGAAAGCGGAAAAACGCAGCAACAGCCTGGAGCACCAATCATGCATAACTGCAATGTCATGTCCCCATCGCAGCATGGCTGCCACGCCTGCAATCCGGATACAGATTTGAAGGGCGTTTGATTGCATCACCAAATGCAGGTGGCCTGGCCACACTTAACCTCTAAAGGAATCCTTTGAGCGATAGGTGTGGCTCTGCGCAGAGGAATCTTTATTCTATAAGATTATCCTTGGAGCCTTTGCATTTGTGTGTTTGAGGTCTCCTTCTCCTCCTCCACCCCCAGAGTCAGGTTTGGTGGGTTGTGGAATGGGTGTTTGATTCCTCAGTGAGAAGGGAATGGAGCTAACACGCTATTGAGTGACAGGAAAGTGAAAAATGTCCAGCTTTTTGAAAACATGTTCTTAGGATACCAGGGATTGATATGGATTAACGAGATGTCTGTGGGTGGGAGTGTGAGTGAGGGCTTGTGGCTGCACGGATAAGGTAGCCCGTCTGAAACAGTCAAAGGTGAGGACACTGTAGGAGCTACCATTTACCTGCCCACCAGGCATATAACTACAGGAGACTAGAAATGGTCACGGTCTACCACCTGTTTAGCTTCTACCCGCTTATTCTTCTCTCCTTTTCACTCGCGAAAAAGAAAAAGAAGCTTCCATAAAGGCGATAATAGCATCAATGCCTTCCGGTTCCCTTATCCAGTGGCCTTCATTCTCCGCCCCAGAGTATTCGAACCACTCCACATGCAGCCCGATATTGGTTAAGTTTCGACGTGCCTGTCGACCAAGTTCAACATCAACCCACGCATCGTCTGTTCCGTGCAATAATAGGACAGGCGTAGACAGCATATTTTCAACACTTGCTGCGTTGATGGCTTGAGTTTCCTCGCATCCAATGATATCGAGAAGAAATCTCGGGACTATACATCCCACTTTCATTCCTCCGCCGGCGACATCTTCAGGAAGTTTTCCCAGTAGTCCTTCGATCTTGTTCGCGAATGGAAGCCAGCCGCACATGCCAAGAAAGGCTCCCATATTCCCGTTCACATGGCCAGGTGAACATAGCAATGCCCATAACGCAGTCGCCATGCCCTGGCTCACCCCGCCAAGAAGGACATTTTCAGATTTCCCGTCGAGAAGCTCAATTTCCCCTCTCAGGATCTCCAGGACATAGCGCGTGGATTCCCGCAGGCCATCGACCTGAATACCCTGGCACTCTTCATCACAGGGATCCGTCAACGATCGCAGGTCAAACCAAGCTGTCAGGTCCTCTTGAAAAACGGAACTCCATCGATCTCGGGAGGTGGGGAATACCCAGCGATATCCAGGAAAATGAGCTGCGAGACTCCTCTTTGTGGAGGATTTAGTGTCGAAGAGCTCTTCTGCAAATTCGGGCCCGTTGCTGGCACGCCCGTGTAAGAGAATGGCTGTATGTGTATGTGGATTTGTAGGTTCGACGATGTGGGGTTCGGGGAATGTCATGGTCTCATCCGAGCGAGCTCTTATATTTCCCTGTGGTCGGGAATGAGACCCGTTGGCGGGCGGGAAAAAATTCCGATCGAAATCGTATTTTAGTGAAATGTCGGATGAGAAGAGTAGTAGTCCTTACATTTGCTGATTTCTTGTAGTTAGTTAGATATTGGCGTCGCTCTGCGGGTCCAGGTGGGCAGATATATATAGATCACGGCCATTGATAGATCTAACTCCCTAGTTTGGGCATATCGCATAGACGTTTGATCTTGAGCATGTATTAAATAAAGACATTAACAGCATCCAACAAGCTTGATATCAGTTAATTCAAAGGCACAACCCAGTCTTCCCAGCCATTAATCAACACAATGCTGTAGAAACAAATGTCCTTGGTGGTTAATCTGATACTGGGCTGTCGCTGCGGCTCGGCCTCGGAATAACCTTTCTGCCCCTGGCGACATTCTGACTAATCCGGTCTAGTCCGTTCTGGGGACAGCGCTAAGATTTTACTCGGCGCTAACCCCGATCCGACCAAGCGCGATATTTTTCAGCATCAACTTTTTTTCACACAAGCAAAACATCCAAGCGCGGGCAGCACATGTGTTGAGAGAGAGGAATATAAAGATAGAGAGAGCGAAGAGAGAGAGACACATAATTTTGCCAGGCAGTCGGATTCCAATCATCATCATATCCACTCCACTGTATAACCCCGATACAGCGCCGGACAAATTGGCATCTGCACGAACCTGCGGACCTGCACATTCCGCTACTCCCCTTCTCCCTCTCCACCCTCCTCGATCCCCGTTTCGCATCTCCCCGTCGACATATCTGATATAAAAAACCATGGGGACCAAAAAGGGCTCAAGAGGCCCCGTGTCGAAAATCTCCTCAGCCGCAGCTCCATCCGCATCCCCCTCCTCCCTCTCTGCACATAAATCTTCCATCCTCCGCTCCGCATTCTCCCCATCCGAGTACCAACTGGCGCTTTTTGCATCTGTCATCCAGGGCCTGGACTCGCAGCACCTCCGCGTCCATGAGATCGGTTCAGGCCGTCTACATTGCGAGCATGCCGTGAATCCAAGGGAAGCCATCACCTCGCTGGATTGGGGGTACTATGGTGACGCTCACCATGGCAGAGATCGCGATCAACATATGAAGAAGAAACGCAAGCGCAGCTCAGCTGGGGTAAACGGCATTGCCAATGCTGATGGCGATAACGTGAGCAATGTGGCTATTGCGTTTGGTACCAGTTCGTCTGATATTCGAATGTACTCGCCCCTGGAAGATCGGATCGTTGGAACTCTTTCGGGCGGACATGAGAAGGGTATTAGGGATTTTAAGTTCACGGTGAACAAACCCGCGGCCGAGGGGTGGAGTATTGGTGGTGACGGGAAGCTTGTGCAGTGGGATCTAAAAGCGGGCCGGAGTATACGGTATGTTGCGACTTCTTTCAATTTCCATTTCCGTTACTCGTCTCGTGCTGCTGGCAGCAAAAAAAAAAAAAATAAATTGAAAAAAAAAAGAAGTCAATTGCTTTTTCTAACAATGTATGTTTCTTTAGGGTCATTTCACTGCCGTCAGCTTCCGTCTCTGCGCTCGCGCGGCCTGTTCCATCCAATCCTCCAATCCTGTGTGCTTCACAAACACCATATCTAATAGGCCTGGAACAGGAAGGCAGCGATGGAGTGGTTTCGTTCAGTGCCATGAACAATTCCATCCATACATTAATATCGTCTTCCACTGACCTAGGAAATATCTCTGAGCAATTCCTTGCTTCTGATTCTGACCGTTACATCAACATCTTTTATATCGAGAAAAAGAAAATCGCGAACACTCTAGTGGCAGAGAGCGACATAGATCACGTGGCGTTCTATTCGGCCCCTCAGAAGGGTGACCAGAATAGTAAGGAATCTACAAGGTCGGATCAATTGCAGAGACAGCTTCTTGCTGTGGTTACGCATAATGGTGTCGTCGAATTGTTTTCTAAACCCTTTCACCAACTCCAGTCCGCCGGTTCCGCACACAGTCTGAAGCCGCGAGGGAAAGCAATGACCCGCCGCGCGGAGGCTATAATTAAGATCGTCAGACCTGATAAATCTCGAACAGTGGTACCTGTCGCCTCGGTTAGCTTCCAAGGGCCTGATCTGGTCGTTGCATGGGCTGAAGGCGGTGTTAACCTGGTGTTTGAAAGGATACGTTGGCAAGACGAGGATACAGAAGAACTCATGTTCCAGGGGGAGAAGGAAATCGTGCGCGCCCAGTCCGCATCCATACTTGGAACTGCAATGATGAATGGAGTCAAGAATGTTGGCAGGACGCAAGTGGATGAGTCCCATGCAGTCGTGGAACAAGGTGGGGTAGCAGAAGGAATCCCTATGGAAGAGGAGGGCGAGAAACAGAAAGACCACATTTCTATGCCTAGTGATGATGAGGAAGAAGCCTCTGATGAAGAGGAGGAAGAGGAGGAAATAGAGGAAGAAAAAGAAGAGCCCGCGCAACCCAAACACGCGTCAGAGCCCGCAACAACACATGAACAACAGGAAGACATCGACATGGTGGACGCCGACGCAGAAGAAGGCGGCGAGCCCTCCTTCGGCGAACTTGTCCGCGCCCACGCTGCCGACCCCATCGACGTCGAAGCAGAACTCGACGACGCAAATACAGACGCCCACACCCGCGCCCTGACCTCTACAAACAGCAAGCCGAGCACCGCTCTCCAGCTCCCCGCCGGCCTCTCTCTCTCCACCGTCCTCTCCCAAGCCCTCAAGACAAACGACAACCCCCTGCTCGAATCCTGCTTCCACACCACAGACATGAACATCGTCCGCGCCACGATCCAGCGCATGGACTCATCGCTCGCTGCCACTCTGCTCCAGAAGCTCGCTGAGCGCCTCTCCAGCCGCCCGGGCCGCTACGGCCACCTGCTCGTCTGGGTGCAGTGGACATGCATTGCGCACGGCGGCTCGATTGCGGGGAGACCGGATGTGCTGCGCAAGATTACCGCGCTGTTTAAGGTGATGGATCAGCGGTCGGCGAGTTTGCCGTCTCTCCTGTTGTTGAAGGGGAAGCTGGATATGCTTGATGCGCAGCTTGGTCTTAGGCAGAATCTGCAGCGAGCTGCTGGTCCTGGTGGTCGTGGCCGTGGCGCCGGTGCGGCGGGCTCTGAGGAGGATGATGAGGACGATGTTATTTATGTTGAAGGCGAGGAAGATTTGGCGGACAGTGAGGATGAAGATAGAAGTGGACTCAGACGCATTGAAGGCACTGCTGCCGCTGGTGGTGTGGGTGCGAAACGAGGCGTACTTGGTGCGGATCTCAGCGATGGGGAGGAAGAGGATGATGAGGACATGCCCTTGGCTATTAACGGAGTTGCATCCGATGATGAAGAGGAAGATGGTGAAGAAGAGGATGGTGAAGAAGAGGAGAGCGAGGACGAGGAGGTAGAGTTATTTGACGATGAGGCAGAGGAATCTGAGGATGGAGAAGGTGCCGGTGAGGAAGATGATGAGGAGGAGGAAGACGATGAGGAGGATGAGGATGAAGGGAGTAGCATGGCAGACTTTATTGCGGGGTCTGACGAGGATGAGTCTATTGATCTTGCTCCTCCTCCATCGTCGTCGAAAAAGGGCAAGTTAAGACAGGGAAAATCGCAGAGTTAGACGCATAGACATTATTTCCCCCTTTGTTTCTTTCCTGTTGTTACCTCACCCATTTGTTCTCTATTTATTCTGTTTCAGGACTTCGTTTGTTTCTTTGGGTTTTCGATAAACAATGGTACATTAAAATTTGGTTCTCCGTTCAAGTTTTGCCGGCAGCCAACTGGCTCGCGCTCTGCATGTATGTTAACTGGTCTTTGGTTCCTTATTATTTTGTCTGGCCCGCTCTGGATATGAGATTTTGCTCATGTATTTTTTTGATATAAATCTAAATCTAAGTCTAATAATGGTCTGTTTCCAATTCCACTTCCCGACGTCTAAAAGTAGGTTTGTTCAGTCTAACCCGGAAAAGATCGTATTTATTTATTTTCATCCACACTCTGAATTCTCGCCGGTTGCTGACTGCTGGATAGGGGGGGAGAATGAAGACGGCCTGAAAATTGATAAGAATAACATTAATTCCATAACCAGCCATACTGGAGCCATTAGCTATAGAGAATCTAAACTAATAATGTAGAAAATAATAAGTCCACCCAAAAGCGCTGAATTCTAGGAATAGCTGGGGTCTAGTCGGCAGAACAGAGTCAACCCCAACATGACAAGACACGTTTAATTCCTAGGGCTTCAAGAAAGAAAAAGTGGGCGGAGGAAATAGGTGTGACTTCACAGCGACCCCGCCGTCTAGGGGAAGAAACAAAATGAGATATGGGGCCTTTATCTAATGACCTCGCTTCCTTCCGGGTCAATCCCCTCCAAGCTCTCCAATATAGGACTCCCACCCAACTGACCGGTGGCTCCAGCGGTACTCTTCCGTGACCCACTCCAGACTTCATGAAATTTGACGCACTCATCGCTAGACGCGACTATGATGCATCCTTCCTCTGCAGTGCGGGACCACCATGTACCTCCTTCCCGATAGGCGATCCGAGGTCTCGTTATAGGGCTGCTAGCGGCTATCGTAGAAGTAGTATGTACGGAAGATCCAGGAGAATCAGGTCTATTAGAACCATTTCCCGTCGTGTGATTTTGCGGTGCTGCTATAACTGTAGAGCTCGACGACGAGGTTGAAGGCACACGTTCATCCACACCCGTGTGGGCCGTATCATTGGGACCTCCGGGGTAGCCGATCGCCCACAAGGCACGGCCACAATCATGTGAGTTGTCAGAGTCGGTGCTACCAGCTCCAGCATCAGGAGTTGGGCCCCAGGGGATAGCTACCACTTCCTGACAACTGGGCCATGCAAAAACAGCTACACGGAACGGGTGTTCCGGTTGCGCATATCCAAAGGTGGCTGCGATCTCTCGCCGTGTCTTGCTCCAAATGAGGCTTGTTACCTGAGCATGGACGTTGATCGTGGCGAGACAGGCTCCTGATCCTGTATGGAAGAAATGGATGCAACGATCATTTGACCCACCCCCAGTCGCCAAAAGTGATGGCTGCCAAGGCGCAAAAGCGATTGCCTTCACGGCGGCAGAATGATGAAATTTGTATTTCTGTCGGTTGACTGGTACAAAAATAGTCTGATGCTGCTTAGATCCTAAAAGTCCAGATTGTCTTGGGGAGGAGTCCCGTGCAGCTCTAGATGAAGGCGCACTACTCGGTGTCTGGGGTATGGAAAACTGATTGAGCCGACTCCAATCGAAGATACGATTTAAATTCGAATGATACGGGAAACGAGAAAGACTACCACGAGCTTGGGGCGATGCTGGTGGATTTTTCGTCTCCACAGAGGAGCTGAATTGTCCACTCGAGTCACCCTTGCCTAAAATATCCGGAATGTCAAACAAGAGGCAAGCGTTGTCATTGCCTCCGGTTGCGAGATATTTACCATCGGGAGACCACACCATGCCACATATTTGCTGGGTGTGGGCAGAGATCTTTGCAATTAACGTTGTCGCTCCGTTCCACCCATGTCGTTCTCTTGATTTCCGATCTGGCCATTCTATAGAATAATACCACACGTTACCTGCATCATCTCCAATAACCAAATCCTCAGTATCAACAACCAATCCTTGAAACCGGGCTGAATGTCTTTTGGTAGTAACTTGTTTAAACGAGACGCAGGAAACAGAAGTAGGTTGGTAAAATTCAAATCGAACATCAGTATCAAAAGTGCTCCAAAGCGAAATTTGGCCACCGTGTCGCCCAATAGCCAAAATGCTTTTACCCCCTTGAGGTGAAGAAAAAGAAAGCGAGGTCACATAGTTCGAAGCAAGATGAGGTGCCAATGGTGGATATTGCACGCCGAGAAGCTCTGACCAAAGGTAAACACGGCTACTCAATCCAACAGCCAGCATGCGAGCAGTATACGAATATGCGAGGGTAGAACAGTAGAAGTCGTCACGCAGAAGAGGAGCATCGAGAACTCGGAAAGGCGTCGATGGAACTGCAGATCTCGCCGGTTTGGTCGTACTTTTCGTTTGTACTACTATTATTTTCGAGTCAATGAGAGTCAATTGGAATGCGTCTCACGAGAGAAAATATTTCATACTTTTTTCGGGGTAATGCGAGATGTAAAAAAGAAATGGTGATGTGACAGGTAATCCAAGAAATGCATATAGGCAATGAATATGAGCAATTAAAGGAAAAATAATAATAACAATAACAAAAGAGAGAGGAGGAAGGAAAGGAAAGGAAAGGAAATAGAAAAAATAGGGATGTCCGTAAAATATTGTAGAAAGAGAGGCACACAACACTCACATGCCGTATTTGCTCTTATCCAGCTATTCTGCTTCCACACATATGGAGAGTACTTCCCAAGTTGAGCAGCTTCTGTGAGATACCCTGGATCCATAAACAGGGAACGGTCACCAAAATTCAGGACCTTATTTGCTTGGTCAATATCTAAAGCGGTTGCAAGGCGGGATTCGTGACGTTTTAGGTGCTGAATATGCGTGTCCTTGTCCAGAAAGTTTGCACTATACATCGGGGCATTCGTCCCGGTTGAAATAAGCCCTCCGCGGCCATCGTGGACACCTACGGGTGCACTTCCGGTTGCAGCAGCTGTCCCACCCACATTCCAAACCGCCCCAGCGCTGATCTGGCGCTGGTTTCCGCGGCCAGCGGGCCTGTCGTTCCTTGCGTAAACTGATGTGTCACTAACATGCCGCGGTAGGTGATGAGGAGTATCTCTACGGTCCGATGATCGACTTGACCTAGAGAGAACAACACGTCTCCTTGGCTGGTATGGAGCAAAGGGGTCTGCTCTAGGGTCTCGTTGGCGTAGCAGCTTTTCTCCTGGAGGAAGCAAACGCGGATTTTTGCTTAAGCGGAATGCGGGTACATCTGTAGCATACGGTTCACGAGCTGGGATAAAGCGGTCTGGGGACAAGAACCTCTTGCGGGCAACTGGCGATGGGCTTCTGATCAAGCTCCGCCTTCTATCAAGTGCCTTGAGTAGGCCGGAGCGTCCTGGACTGTGATCTACCTCGACACCATCTAGCTTCTTCCCTTGACTGAAGTAGCTATCACTTAAGGGGCTGGTGATATTGCGGCTGGATCCAGGACTGGTAATTGAGTCTAGGGTGGGAGAAGGAGAGGAGTCTGCATTAAACTGAGACGAAGTGGGAGAAGACGAATCCAATGATTGGGCTTCTGGGGAAGACGCTGTGGAGGCTGGTCCAGAGATTGTTTGTCCAGCAGGAGAACCAGGGACGAGAGAACCAGGGACGAGAGTTAAGGAGAGACTGTCGCTATTATTCCTGCTAGAACTTAACTCTTCTAGTGACTGGCATCTCGAGAGCATTGCTGCCGCCCAGTCAGGGGGGCGATCACTGGCTCCACCATCAAATCTCCACGTTAACCGCGAAATGACTGAGAAGAAAAGCGGCGATGGCGACAAAGAAAGTGAATATGTACAGCATTAAAGATGTTGTGACAGTTTCCTGTAGTTAACAATGCTCGTTAGTAGTATGTCTGGGGAGTTAGTTGACCGGTATATACAGCGTAAACCTGAGTTGGTGGTAGACTGAGGTTGGTCAAGCTGCCAACGGGGCGATGCCTCTTTCTGCTGCCTGCCTTCCCAGTCTGATTCTTGCGCTTCGTCCTCCATTGTAGCTGCTTATTACCGCGTGGCATTTGCCTTGTCCCTGGTTAGTTCCTGGTCAGTTCCTGGTTAGTTCCTGGAATATTCTCTGTTGTGTTTTGTTTGTTTGAGGTTGACATGAGGTTGAAGCCGGCGCAATCGCGAGCAGGGAAGTCGTCGCGGAGTAGGGTCACGTGCTGATAGCGGGCTCCTGATAAGGAACATCCGCCGCCTTTCCTCTCGCTTTCCCCCGCGCACTTGATCTATATCCTTATTCTCTTCCTTAAGATATACAGAATATACTGAATATACCGAATATTAAATTTATATATTTATTATGGCAAGCGTAGGTTTCTCCTAATTTCCTCACCTCGCGTCGTCTAGCTAATTTCGAAATGATATTTTGACTAGCATGGAGTTCCACGTTATGACACTTCCAGACAAAGGACGGAGGAAGCACGGCAGAAAGAGCTCCAGAAGATACAGGCATATAATGAACTGGTCCGGATCGTGAATTCGCAGGTAATCGCTCACTAGATTGTAGATACGGAAGACAATGCAGATATGTATGCACCCTGCTACACACCAAACTTACTGATACTGCCAACTAGAGATCAGAACGCGATTTCAGCACAGAGGCCTTGAACAAAACTTCAGAGCTGCTCACTAGGAACCCGGAATATTATACGATATGGAATACGCGGCGCCTAATATTGCAGCACCAGTTTTCTATGGCTACGTGTTCTACAGATGGAGGAAATAGCGATGACCAAATCAGGAACATTATCAAATCCGATCTTCAATTTCTGTTCCCCCTGCTCCGGGGGTATCCCAAGTGCTACTGGATCTGGAATCACCGCCTCTGGGATCTAGAACAAACCACGCTCCTGCTTCCGGCTTCTATGTCACGTAATTTCTGGCAGGAGGAACTTGCGCTCGTGGGCAAAATGCTCAGCCTTGATAATAGGAACTTCCACGGTTGGGGATACCGCCGACAAGTCATCTCAGCACTCGAAGAGCTAGCTTCCAACGACGACGATGCAAAAGAAGGCAAAAGCGACGGGACGTCGGCACCGAAAAGCATGGCAAAGGCTGAACTTGACTACACAACCAAGATGATTGGTACTAATCTATCCAATTTCTCCGCCTGGCATAATCGAACGCAGCTTATACTGCGGTTGTTGGATGAACAGGCGGCTAGCGGGGAGGAAAGGCGGAAGATGTTGGACAATGGTAAGCCCAATCTACTCATCCAACCGAACTGAGTTTATACATTCATTAGATTGCGTTGACTATTAACGCGGGCCATCACTCAAACCCTTCTCGGGACACTTTTAGAGCTGAAATTGATCCATCGGGCTTTAATCGATCCATATGACCAGTCGCTGTGGTTCTATCACCAGAATCTGATGTGCACTTTTGACCCACCGCTGGCTTCGGGAACCATGGCACCAAATCTTACGGATGCCGAGCGATTAAAATACCTCGAGAACGAGGTTGAGGCTATTACCGAAATGTTGGACGGAGAGGAAGACTGCAAATGGATTTATCAGGCCCTCATTAACTGTGGCGCGATTATTTCTCGTGTCGAAGGGGGTATGTCGACGGAAATGAAACAGCGGATTTCTGGATGGGTATGTGAGCTGAAAAGGATTGACCCACTGAGGCAAGGGAGGTGGCTGGATCTAGAGGCCTCATTGAGCCTATAAGGGCGGCGATGTTTCATGGTACAGTACTCCGTACACCGAAACATACATTATTCCACTGCATCTCCGCTGCATGAAATGCGTGGTATTGGAATTGTTTTTTTTTTTTTTTTTTTTACAAAAAAAAATGTTTTAGACAAGTGTTTCATGGCTCGAATAAAGAGGCCCCCTCCGGGTATGAGGAATCGATAATCTGCATCTAGGCGCATTTACGGAGTAACTACTCTGCATACTTTGAAGATTTAGGCTTCCGGGCCGCCGGATCCAATCAAAACGAATACCAACGGCTTTGGGGTACCTCGATTGTTAAGTGTGCGCATGCGCAGTTGTATGTATAATATTATCCAGACTGGAGAATTGTTCGACCTGTGAGGACAAAGAGAGCGGCAACAAGGCCAAACAGATGTAGTCGATAGTTGCCCAGGTGTTGGTAGTAGTTAAGCACTCACATACATAAGTTACAACCACAAAGAGGCGGTTAATGATTTGGCCGCCATGATTTATTTTTGTTTCAATATCGGAAAAAGAAAAGACTTAGCCAACATCGTCTTGCTGGTTGACGATTCGAGGGATTCGAGGAACTGATGCATGTTCCCGATCAAGTAAAATTGCACCCTCCGCGCCTTGGATATATTTCTATACCTGGCTATTTACCTGCCCCTGAATTGAATAACCGTCTACAGAGTAGTTCACAGCCAGTTTAGAGGTACACGACACCAATCTAATTTGTCGAAAAATGGGAAAAAGCAAATGTATGGCATCCATATATCCATATAATCCGTAGAGACACCGTGTTTGAACATAAATCGATCTCTCAGGCTTCAAAAGGTGGCCAATATGGCAGCCCAAGCCGCGCCCAGACTAGGCCACCTGTTTTTAATTTATTTATTAGCTCGTTCCTTAATTGCAGATGTTTCAAGATCCCTCCCTCGCCGTCACTCTCGACTGTTTATCACAACGAAACAAACAATGGGTGGGTTGACTGCTGCGCTGTAACTATTATATTCTCGTAGTTGGTGGAAAAGAAGCAAGCAACGCCGCAACAATGTGCCAACACCCAACATCAACATCATCTCCTCACCACCGCACTGTCTGACCGCGTCCACTCACGCAACCCGTGCCTGGCGATCTTTTTTTGTACTCGTCCCATTTCTTCTCTTCTCCTTTCTGCGGTTGCTTCCGTCTTGACTGATCGATTCTTGTTGAGACGCCATCTGGTGCTGTCAATAAATAGTACCCGAAGGCTATTATTTTTTTTGTTGTTGTCTCATACGTAACTTAACCACCATTTCATTCCTCCGTCGAGCGTCCATGTGGAGTTGATTTAGCCCATCTTATTTTACCCCGTCCGCCGCGTGCTACGAATCATCCAAGCTGGTCAAACTGTCTATGGACTCCGCCTTCTCTCCGTCTCAGCAAGGGATATTGTGAACGACGACATCGACTGCATGCACACGACCAGCCATGGTGTCCAGCAGTGCGGAGAATACGGACTATGAAGCTGTGGGCTACAATTCCCCCCTCCCCGTTGCCCGTTGATGCCACTGATAAGCAGCTGAAATAAACCAAAACAATTGCTCATGATGATATTTTTCTGCAGGATGCCTTCGAAGACGCCCAAGATACTGCACTACGCCCTGAATCCCCTCTTCCCCAAAGCGCTACGCGTTCTCTAACCGACCGAAGACCTTCCAATGGATCGCTGACCACCCCTCGGGCCACTACCCATCCTCCCTTGCCCATACCCGAGAGGAAGCAGAGTGGCCACGATGATGCCCTCTCACCGGTATCCCCCGTGGAAAATGATGATACCCCGAAGAAACAGAAGCCTGCCAAATCACCCCTATTAACTGCTCACCGCCTCTCCACAACCTCTCTCGATGAAATCAATTTGGCTGCGCCGAAGCAAGGGGACGAGGTGGAGAAAACGCAACAGCCATCCTCAGACTCGTCCACTGGCCCTCCTCCCCTTCCCTCGAGAGACTCCCAGAAGCAAACCGGCCGTCTACAGGGTTTCTCCGCTTCCCTCCCGTCCGTACCGTGGGGACCACCGCCCGCAACCAAGCATCAACCTCCCACAACGCAATTAGCGAGCCCGCCCCAACCCCCACGGAAACTTACGAGTCCATTTGCCTGGCTTTCGCGGGCTAGTACGGGGGGTAAAGATGTAAAACCCTCCTCCGGATCGGTGAATAGCCGGAGAAACACAGCGGCTTCGATATCGACAGTAGGTAGCAATCCTGAATTGCTGGCCCGGTTACAGGAAGGCAGTGATGGGGATTCCGCCAGCCTGGATTCGAGGAGGCAATTGCGGAACAGCTTGAGAGATCAATTCAAGCTGCTGAGGATGCGGAACGAGGGCGTTGCTGATGAAGCAGCCAGTGTTACTTCTGCCAACGATGATGGCCGAACCAGCGTCATTGGGAGTCCAACAAGCGGATCGGAGAAGAGTGAACCTGGGCTTGCTGCTCCGTCTGCTTCATCCCCTGTGGTAACATCGCCAGGCCTGCCCCCAACAGTCAACCCAAATCTAGCTCCTGGCACCGTCTCTGGGATATCGTCCTCCGCAACTGATGCCTCAGCTCCTGTTGATTGGGAGCTATGGCAACATATCGTCAACCTGGGCCCAGAGGCCCTTAAAGGATCCAATGCAGAGGAGTTGAATGCTGCTATCAAACGAGGTATCCCGCAAACGATCCGTGGGGTTATTTGGCAAGTGCTTGCGGACAGTAGGAATCCCGAATTGGAGGATGTGTATAGAGAACTGCTAGCGCGAGGCACGGAAAAGGATCGAGATCGCTATTGGAGCATCAGCTCCGCTATAACTCTTAACGGCCAAAGTAATGGCGTCTCCAAGGATAAAGAGAAGGAATCGCTCGCCTCGTCCCGGTCCTCGGTTGATTCCTCCCGCTCGAGTCCCACAGCTAACTCAATCAATGGCGTCGTCTCACCCCCTTCAGTACCGGAAAAGGATCCTGAAACGGTATTAAAAGCACAGGCAAGTCTCGAAGCAGCTCGGAAGAAAAAAGCGAAGGAAGATGCCGTCGCTCTTCAGAAGCTGGAGAAGGCTATCAGGCGGGACTTGGGCTCGAGGACAAGTTACTCGAAATACTTCTTATCACAACGCAATCAGGATGGTTTGTTTGGACTCTGCAAAGCTTATGCACTTTATGATGAAGGGGTGGGTTATGCTCAAGGGATGAACTTCATCGTTATGCCTTTGTTATTTAATGTAAGTGCTCAATTGGTTTGCAATCCGGCGAGGTATGATTTGTGGCGTCCAATCATTCTAACGTGGGAATAATGATAAAACTAGATGGATGAGGGCGAAGCATTTACTCTTCTGGTTAAGTTAATGAACAAGTACCGCTTACGAGACATGTTCATCCAAGACATGCCGGGGCTTCACATGCGCCTGTACCAGTTCGAGCGCTTACTGGAGGATCTGGAGCCTGCCCTGGCTTGTCATCTACGTCGGCGTGGAGTTACGCCCCAGCTCTATGCAACCCAGTGGTTTCTAACATTGTTTGCATACCGTTTCCCACTACAACTTGTCCTCCGCATCTACGATTTGATATTCGAAGAAGGGCTAGAGCCCACAATCCTCAGATTCGCTGTCGCGATCATGCGGCGGAATACCGAGGCATTGCTAGAGATGAACGATATGACTTCGTTAACCAATTTCCTGAAAGAAAAGTTATTCGACGTCTATATCGACCAACAACCTTCTGCTAGCTCGATTCTTGAGTCCGGTTTCTTCGGTAGCTCTGGTTCCTCAGACAAAGAAGTCTATCGTGCCGATCTTATGGTCCAAGATGCATGCGCTATCAAGCTGTCGAATGATATGATCAAAACTTATACTACAGAGTGGGAAGAGAAGGTCCGCGTGGAAAAGGAACAGGCTGCTGAGCTTGAAGGGTTAAGACACACTGTCGCGACACAGGCTGCTCGCATCCGCTTGCTCGAAGAGCGCGCGGAGAAATCGGACACAGAACATGTGCAGCTTGCGTCGGAACTAGTTCGCCTCAAGGTAGAGAATGAGGAGCTCAGGGATGCCAATGAGAGTTACAAGGTTGAAGTTCAGGAGCTTAAGATTGTTATTGACCGACAGCCTGCCGAGTTGGAAGAGAAGCTGCGGACGGAGATGGATCGCATTATGAAGCGGAATATTGAGGTGCAGAACGAGAACAGGGCGATGGAGGAGCAAATGGCCGAGATGGAGAAGGATCTGGTTGATACGAAGCTGAAATGGGCAGAGGTAAGAAATCTATCTTGTCCATCGTCTTTCGTTTTTTTCCCCCCGTTCCCTTTTAGTTTTCTGTTTTGCTTTCCAGCTAACCAGCTATACACATTTATTGTCGTAGATGTCCGAAGACCACGAGAGCCTCAAGCAGAAATGGGTTGACCTACGAAAGGCCCTTGGTTAATAGGTGTAACAACGGGGGAACCGAAAATCAAATATCCCGTCCCCCTGTCCAACCCCTTCATTCCTTCCATAGCTATACCACTTGCATTGTATCCACACTTTCTCATTCCATTCCTCTTTGCACATCCACAACGGCTTCATAATTTTGCATCCTACCAACCATCAATACAAATACATACGTTCATAGATAGCATTACCAAAATACCTCCGCAACGCTACCGCGTCACAACAACAGCAACCGCAACAGCAACCGCAACTACCATGAGCTACGCAGAATCACTGACCATTGCACAGTTCGAATTGCTTCAACTGGACTTTCTCCAATACCTTGTTTGAACAATCAATTGTTAAGAGTTCCCAGTCTTCACCGCGTTTCCCTCCTCGTTTCTCTTTTTTTCCCACTTCATGCCAACATATTTAGTGATAGTCTTGCGATCCGTGTGTGCTTTTCCTTCTTGGCCCTTTAGGTTAAAGCCGAGTTTGGATTTTTTCTTCTTGTCTGCCTTTTGCCGTCTCCAAATAATTACAGAAGTACGGGGTGTATTGGATGCGTTGGATCGATTTACTTACGTACATTCCCTTCTCAACTGCATACCCCCGATGCCCGTAGGTAGTCTATCAGGTGTTGCTTATTTCCTTCTCTGTCATGTAGTTTTGTATGCTTGTATGTTATTCTACGTTCGTCTATGCTCTTTTTCATCCATTCACGCATCTAGTTTTTACTTTTTTCAATTTTTACTGTCTTCCAATTCGACTCAATCGCTTTTGTTTTGTCTATCTACGGTGTCTTGCTTGTATCTACCCACATTACTTTCTCCCCTATGATATTAGTAACTTGCTATTTTGAAAGATTTGTTAAACAGAGAGTTTTTATATCATATGCCTCTCTTTTATTTTCCTCTTTGTATTACATGCTTCTGTGCGCTTGTCCTACGACATACGACATGCGGCATACAACCTGCACTATTCGGCAGCCGCCACGTTCAAGCATGCACACCGTCGTGCACACCGTCGTGCATAAGTGGGGATATGGGGACGGTGTTCCCTCAATGACACGACCTAGACGCAAACGGAAGAATTGAGAAGAGGGGATTTGCAGAGCAGGGGTAAAAATAAACACTTATCGGAGTTGGAGATACAGTAGCATTATTTCTCTTGCGCTTGTCTCTAGATTTGCCCAGCTTTCTATACCTAAGACAGCTCGTATCTTTATTCCCTACCGATCGCGGCTTCGCACCCCACTACTCGCTGTTTCCATGGAATTTCAACCAACGAGAATACGAACATAAAAATGGAAAAATGGACCCTATTCAAAGGTTCCCCCTAGCCGCCTGCTCCCTCTCAAACGCCTCAAACAAGCTCTTGAAATTCCCCGCACCAAACCCATCAAAATTATTCCGCTGAATCACCTCCAAAAACACCGTCGGCCGATCCAGCACATGCTTCGTGAATATCTGCAGCAGGTACCCTTGTTCGTCAAAATCGATCAAGATGTCCAGCGCCTGCAGCGAATCTATGCTTTCTTTGATAACTAGGTTTCCCCCCTTATTGCCATTATTACACCCGGCAGCATCCGTGTTACCCGCGCCGATGGCAGCGAGGCGAGTGCGCATCGCATCATAATATGTTGCGGGCACAGAGAGGAATTCCACGCCCCTTTTGCGCAAATTGGTTACGGTGCTGATGATATCGTGGGTGCGGAAAGCGATATGTTGCACCCCTGCGCCGTTGTAGTAGTCGACGAATCTATGGATATTAATATCTTAATGCACCATTTTCCTATCGTAAAAATGGGTACTAAGAGCAATTTCCTTACTCTTCAATTTGCGATTTCTTCTTGCCCACTGCTGGCTCGTTCAAGGGCATTTTGATGACTTCGTTAGGCGACGCGACGACGACGGAGCGCATGGCGGAATAGTCGGAGCACATGTTTTTATCGTCGACGCTCCAGTAACGGTGGAAGTCAAGACAGTCTTCGTAGCTATACATGCGGTTAGCCGCCGTTTTGTCCCGTTCTTTTTCCTTAAAACCCAAACTGAGATATTGGGTTTTCAGCGTACAATTTCACTGCCTTGTCCAGTCCGTTCCACGGCTGGTTCCCAACACAGTGGTCGATTTCAATAAACTCAACTGCAGGCAAGAGCTCGTTGATCGCGTCCCCGTTTTCCACTCGCACATATCCAGGCATGAAGCATCCCTTGTAGTGGTCCCTGTTAACCAGGGTATGCGTCGTGTCGCCGTACGATTTGATCGTAGCCAGCTCTATCTTTCCACTCCCGGGCTCGTCGCCACTGATGAACGTGGGTTTCATCACAGAAACCGCGCCATGAGCCACGGCCCTCTCCCACTTGGACCTAACGTTCGCATTGACCCGAAAAGCAACATCCTTTACCCCGTCCCCATGCTTCTCCAAATGGGCATGAATTTCATCAAGCAAGACTTTCTCTTCGTTGGATATCCCGAAGCTGCTTGTTTCATCCTCTGCCAATTTCCCACAGACTGGAGAGCTCATAACGAACGTGGCACTGCCGTTTGTGATGACATACGAGGCCACGGCGCGCGATCCCGTCTCTGGGCCGCGATATGCGATCTGGGTAAAGCCCAAGCGAGTGATGAAATAGGACGCTGCCTGTTTCGCATTCCCCACGTACCAAGTGATATGGTCGAAACCGTAGTACTCCGGACCCAACATGGACGGGAAAATCTCACCGTTTTCAGACGGTGGGGTGTCGAAACTCAAGGAGGGGGCCATGTTTGGTAGGGAAGGGTATTTTCCAAAAAAAAAAAAAAAAAGAAAGGGTGCTTTTTTCTTCTTTTTAACAGAGATAGATACCTATTGCGGCGCGGCACAATTGGGCAAAGATAAACGTCACTAGAACCTCGACGGAATGTGGTCGGGAACACCCCTCGTTTTATATGCCGATTAAAACAGGCTTTTGAGATGGTCTGATGGCGGGATGGCGTCAGTAGTCCAGAAGAGAGCACGACACATGTCTAGGCATTTCAATTGAGAAAATGCAGAGAGGAAAAACATGCACATGCTTAATGTAGCCAAAACCTTTAGGTGAATGTAGGCAACCGTGGGGATGATTTTGGGTATCTCGCGAAGATCAAGCGCGCAACCTTGGAAAGCTGCTAAACGACGGGCTGCGCGAAGAAGCCGAGAGAAAGATGCCCAAATCTCTTCTTCAGGAAACCCCGCGCATGCATATCCAGCCCCGCAAGCTTGTGGATGCTCAGTATGTAGAGGTATAGCGAAGTGCCTTTTGTCCCACACTCGCACACTTGTCGAAAGGAAGCGAGGTTGTCAATTGAGTTTATATCAAAGAAAGTCAAAATTTCGCGCTTCCGATCAAACACCCAGCGCAGGTGGCGTTTTTCCTACCATGCGCGATACAGATGAAGTTTCTTCAGAATGCAGCACTAGCATGGTCACTCTCTCCGGCCTGAAAGAGCGGTGAGAATTAGATTGTCGCAATTGAGATTGCATTGCATTGTGGTCCAGACATACATAAAGCTGCTGGGCGGGTTTGGTTTGAAAGGAAACACATTAAGTTGAGAGATTCGGGAAAAAGAACTGTATTTATATATATACATACAGATTGTAGCACACTTCGACGAGTCGCCATGCATAGAAGTAACACTGCATTATAAAGATTGCCGCCTGTGGGCCGCTATTAATGTAACCTGGCCATTGTAATCATCATCATCATCATCATCTACCTTGAATAGATAGATCTTGTCCGTTACCGCAGCTCACTCGTCTGAAGAAACCGGCTCCGGCCTTGACGAGAATATGATCTTGTGTTTTATAACATCGACAATCTCCAATTCATCACAGCTATCGCATTCCTCATCATCTGAACATCCAGCGTCCAACACCCCCTCTGCCTGCAATTTTGCCTTCATCTCACCCGCCGTGCTCTTATGACCGCTCTCCTCAACCCGTTGGATAGCCGCCAGGGGCCTCGGAAGCTTCTTGACCTCCCCCGTAAGCCGCTGGTGCCGGCCAACGTATAGATAGACACGCTTCATCCAGGAGTTATCGTTTGGATCGTTGTTTGCGGCCTCATTGTAATCTGGAAATATCAGGCGGCCAATGGGTGTCGAGTACTGCTTTGGCGAATGGGCGAATCCGCTGGACTCAAGATCCATGTCGAGGCTATCTGAGTCATTGGCCGCAGATGAATCGGGTAGGTTGATTGTGCCCTGCAGCTCTAATATTGCTAGTCCAGAAGGTGTTTGGAGGACTTGTGGGAGGGGGTTGTTGGTCTTCTCTGCGTTCGCGCCACGTTCACATGGCGGATGGAGGCGGACTGTTGGCATGGTAGGTAATTGATACGCGGAGAAACGACAGGAAGCCCCTCGTTTTTATGGAGAAGGAAGTGGAGTAGCTTATTCTGCTGCTGGTATTGGTATCCTTGGGGCTCGTATCTCTCGGTATATGATGACGCAGTGTTATTTGTTCTTTCGGTGCTTGAAATTAAGCAAGATATCTCGGGACTTTTTCGTCGATCTATGACGTCGGTTTCTGCCAAACATGACAAACAGAAAACTTTTGGAGATCTACTACCAAGACTGAGATATATATTCCGCAGACGAAGGTTGAAATTGAGTACTCAGTTCATACGCACAAGTAATTAATATATTTTGAACATACGGAAGTACAATTGCAATTTTGGATAGGCAAGGATCTGTTCATACTCTTTGTATTAAAAAATAGTGGACATATGTAAAGAGGACAATGAGTCTGCTAGTGGAAGATTCATCCCTGAACCAAAGAGATGAGAGCACACACCCCAAGATCTGCTGAGATCATCAAAACGTCTCATAGGAAATTTTCTCTAGTTGCAGAAGCCAAGATAACACCCTATTTGTAACCTAGCTGCCACAGGAATGAGCAGCACTCTCACAGAGAAATCTAATCGGACAAGGTAATCGACCTTGGTCCAGAGGAAAGAGGTTCTTCTCTAGTTGAGAGAGAGGATATAGCTTCTTTGTGAAATGAATGCTACTTATTAAAGATGAATTATGAGTCTATAACACAGAGTTCTTCAAATGTGATTGCATATATTTTCCTCCTTTTCAACTTCCCCAGTTCTTCTGCATCAAAAAAACAGCTTGTTCGCCTTTCAAATATCAACAAACAAAAGACATCCAACTCTAATTCAGTGCTCTTCTATTTCAGTACACTTTCTTCTTTGGAATTGGAGCCTCCCTGCTTTTCTTCTTAAGAAACAACTGGTCAGAAAAGGGCGGACACAATCTTCAGTTATTAAGCAAGGCTAGAGCAGAAAAACAGCAAACATGCCTGCAGCTTCTCTACTACTCTTTTAACAGTGGCCTTATGAGAATCGAAAGCCAAAGATATTCAATGAATTCGACCATGTAAATCTCTTGAACCTTCTCCTGTCCCGGGCGAGATATGGGCATCCATTAAATCGAACCAGAAGGAAACGCCCAGATAAAACGCGGCTTTCTTGGATTGAATATCAGGCGTTGCCTACAAAGTCGGCAAGACTTCCTTCCACCGCCCCCATTTTCAATCTCTGAGCCACGGTTCTTGTGTGCTTGGGAATAGTGAAAGTTTCAAGGTATGGGGTACAGGTCCCAGGCGCATTACAGCAGGTTGCAGCAGCTGACGGTGAAATTGATATGAAGTTCTCATAGCTTAGAATTAGCTGGGCAAAGTTCGAACCAAAACTAGCATCTTCAACATCAGCCCTTCGACCGCTGTATATCGTCCCCACCATCACCGGACTAAAGACGCGAGCACAGCAATCATGAGCCATACGGTATCTCAAACATGGTTGTCAAACGAAACAAGAGAATTCGAAGCCTGGGTGAGGGTCCGGAATATGATGGTGTACGTCGCGCCGAAATCGCCGTTCACGCCAAGGACCTTTGGGGCATGGATTGCCCATAGGCTCGCGTGGATGGAGGAGGAGCGTACTCGTCTTTTCAGCCAAGCTCTCAGAAAACGAGTGATGGAAAGGGGACTGTGCGAGCCCGCACAAGTGGATCCGGTACTGGGAGGAAAAAAGTTACCAGACGGGCTGGCCTTAGTTCTCGCCAGAGAGACCATTTGGGTGCCTCGGAGAGGCTATTCCAGTGTTGGTGATTTGGCACCTTGGCCCAGCTACGAAGAACTCAAGCACGAGGGCGATGACCGGAGCAGATCTGGCTACTGTCGATTTCCTCCATTGCCCCGCGGCCGTGGGAACGAGACCGTCAACTGGAAACAGCGTGCACCGGTAAAGCAGTATCGATTCGACGAAGTCGGCCGACCGGTGTTAGGCGAAGGAAGTGTCCGCCTTCAGTACCTTGAAGGTGAGATACTGAGGCTTGTTGGTAACGCTCTATTGGCCGAACTAGGCTGGCTGAAACGGTCATGTTATTGCATCGAGGAAATTGACGGTGGAACATTCGAATGTTCGTAGAAAGGGAGGCAGAAATAGAGAGCTTTTCTCAGAACACAGAATATCTTCCTAACTCGAAGAATATCCCTAATCACAACACCAATGTTTTACCCGCGGAATAACAAGGAGTTGACTTGGAACAGAACGGTAAAAGACCGCAAAATACCCTTCTATGCATTTTATCGTTCGGGTGGTGGTTTTGCAGTTTGAACTTCATGGACTTTTTCTTTTTGAAACGTTTGAAAAACGTTGGGAAGTTTCGGCGACTGTATCTTCACTTTCTGAGCGGAGATTTCGGAGGATTTGTAAGTTGAACGTTGTCCAGTCAGGTTTCTTGTTGAAATTTATCCTTGTTATCCTGCAGTAAGGGAGGCTTGTTCCATGCTACTCTATAGCCTTTCCAAATAGGTTTGAAGCCCTCGACAGAGGGAACCACCCTTCAATAATCCATACCACCTCAACGATTCCACATATCTTGAAAACTGAGAAAAGTACCATTCTGGGGTCGCCGGACTCGCTAGCCCTGGCGTGAGCTTCGGTTTGACATGATCCTAGATTCCCTCTAGGAATCTTGTTACCATTTGACGCAACCCATGCGCGACCCAGTCAGCGTTTTGTACGATCCGGGTGAGCGCGCCATAACAAAAACCATAGTTTTTGGATAAGAGGGTCTCATTTGAATATATCCAAAAATCAAAAAGTTGGACAGGGCTTATCAACCCTTCCTAGCCGGGCTGCAGGCATTCTCAAGCTCCTTCAAGCCTCTAATACTGTCGTCAACAGCGTTGGTGGCAACACCAGCAGGCTTGTTGAATTTCCCATAGCGTAGGTCACTTAATTCCCCCACAGTAGAGCTAAGTTCCGCGAAAATACGCGCAGCTTCGGCATCTGCGGCTTCAATTTCCCGTTCCATCGATGAACAAGCTTTCTCCATTTCTGGCAGAATGGACGCCAAGGTATGGATATCTTCGGGTGAAATGGCGGGCTCTGATTGACCGAAAAGTTGGATATCCATCTCCATTTCTAGTTTATCGTTCTTGTCCATCCCACTTACACCAGTAAGTTGCTTTGCAATTCTTAGTTCTTCTCTTTGTCTCTCGCCTCTCTGAATCTCCTTGTCGATATTTTCCCTGACGAGATCCAGATCCTGAGACCGGATATGTTGCAATTCTCGATATAGGACCCTTATCTGTGGGTGGGACTGGAGATGCCTGGGGAATAGCTCTGTGAATTTGCTCAAAGAGATGAGGGTGGGCAGCGGAGATGGGGAGAGAAGGAAATTTGATAATATTGACACTTCGGAAGGGGCCATGATGGGTAAATTGCGAGGATAATAGTGAAAGCACGGGCAGTTCCCGAACACAACTCCAACGGCGCTGAATTTTACTTCAACTTATCCCCAATATAAATTGAGAAGAGTAGCAGAACCTATGGCTCGCGAGCGCACGTCTTGAAACCAGAAATGGTACAATGCAAACGCGTATAGATTTGAAGCCCAGAAAAGAACAGATAACAGCGGTTTAGTATTTATCTAGAAAAATGCAAGCAAGCAGAGAAATGCCTTGGAATTGTCGTGTTGTTGGAACTTTCGTCGCGCTCTTCTGAATCGGAGGTTGACTTGGGGACTGGATGCTGACGTAAACTCTGAGTCATCAACGCGTTTTATGGCAAAATTACCAGCTCGTAACGCCCCGTACGGGATATTACCGGCGCGTGGCTGCGAAAAAGATTCAAGGGGCAGCAAAGAGCCGCAGGATCTGTCGTCGTCGGTGATATCCAGGATCCCAGAGCCACCACAGCTGGTTTGATTCTCGCTCTGCACGCCATCGTTCTCGCGCAGCAGAACCCTCAAATACAGACTTTTTGGAATCTTTCTTTTGGGGGTTGACCTTGCTCTTCTTTCTGTGCCAGACCTGACTGCAGCTGCGGGCGTTTTCCAACCTGTTTCGCATCTGCTTGATTGTCTGTTTGAAGCATCAGCCGTGTTAGCTGATCCTGTTTCTTCATTTGCAACAGTATTTATTGCCTTTTACTTGTCCTTCGTGGCAGTGGTTTGTTTTGCTGGCTCCAGTGTGGCCAAATACCCAAGTTTGCCTCGTGCCTCAATCCCCCCACCCGTCGTTGGGCTACGGGAATCAGTATAGAAGAGGCTATTACGAGCTACAAAAATAGCGTCTAAAGTTGGGTGCATTCTTTTGTTGCTATACTACTTGCCATGGCGCCGGCAAATCACCCGGTTTATCATAAAGACGAGAAAGTCTTCTGCTTCCATCATGAGATTCTCTACGAGGCGAAGATCCTGGAGGTCAGATTGACCGATCCAGATGACAGGCGGAGCCCTTACGAGTATCGAGTTCACTACAAAGGCTGGAAGAATACGTATGCACCCTCCCTACCTTGGTTTTTGAGATGGTGGCGGTCTTTTCTGGGCCGTCTTGTCTTTCTGGATGCATAGCTAACGAGAATATCACAGTTGGGATGATTGGGTTTTACAAGACCGCCTACGCAAAGCAACTGAAGAGAACAGGGAGCTTGCTGCTACGCTCCGTCGTGATGTGGAAGCTTCGATGCGGCAGCGAACTAAACAGGCGTCGGGGAAGAGGCGCCGTGGCTCTGACATAAGTTCGAATCGAAATAGCGAAGAGCGTCAGTCATCCGCCCCTGCCAGAGGCACCAAGAGATCAAGAGATGCGGAAATTGAAAAGGTATTTAGCTTATTTTTATGTTTGATCTTACTTAAGAGATACTGTTTCGTTTTCGCTGTGAAATTCAAGCATCATATGTTCGGTTTTTTCCTCGAAACGGCCAAACTAACAATTTGTGTGACGTGTTAACTGATGATTTGCCACAGGAGGACCATTTCAATGCACGCCCATCCATAAGGATAGTGATGCCGGATAACCTCAAAGCACTTCTCGTGGATGATTGGGAAAACATCACGAAGAACATGCAGTTGGTCCCGCTTCCTGCAAAAGTCTCAGTCAACAAAATTCTGGATACGTATTTTGAAGAGGAAAAAGGCAAGAGAGCTTCCCAGGCGCAAGTGGACGTGCTGGAAGAAGTTATATCTGGCGTGAGAGAATACTTCGATAAATGCCTTGGCCGACTGTTGCTGTACAGTTTTGAAAGAGAGCAATATCACATTCTGCAGAAGAAATGGGAATCTGGAGCCGAAGGTTTCGTCGACAAGGGACCTTGCGATGTATATGGGGCGGAACATCTAGCCAGATTATTTGGTAAGATTTATTTTCCACTTTATTAACCAGGCTACCCCGCGCCGTTACCAAAATATTCCGAGGCTGCTTTCAGCTCTACCTATTATATATGCAAAACTAGGACTGACAAACGCATTTACTTTCCTTTCACAGCGTCGTTACCGGAGCTTCTCGCGCAGACTAATCTAGGCCAAGAGTCCACAAACCGTCTGCGTGAAGAACTATCCAAGCTCGCAATATGGCTGAGCAGGAACTCGGAAAAAATGTTTGCAACCAAATATAAGAGCCCCGGCAACGAATATATTGACAAAGCAAAGGGCATTTCAAACCCGGATGCCCCCGGAACTGCAACGTCCCGCCTCTTTTAATCCCTTTCCTTATTTTTTATATTTTTATAATTATTTTTCGTACAATTTGGAATTTGCAAGCTGTCGCTGTGCTCTTACGGAAAGCGGAGTTGCCAGTCAAAGCTTCCCTCACAATGGGAAAATGACACCTAGCATTACTTTGAGTATCCTGCGTTCAAACTTCCGATATGTTCCCGGGTTTTACGATCTTTTACTAGGATGGGAAATATAGGGACCCTAAAGATGCTGCATCTTGGATGTTTTGCCAATTTGTTTCGAAAGAATGCAAGCAAAGTGCGGGGAAGGGTGAAATGATATCAGTTCACCCAGGCCAACTCAACTCTACGGGAATTTCTAGCATCTGCTATTTCATTCTTTAGTTCCTTCGAAGTTATGGCATGGACGGGATGGGATGTTGGGCGCATAATTTTCGTTTGTTTCCTGAACTTGCCCGGCATGCATTTTCCCTCACCTGAACGCATGCATTGCATGGTGCCACAATAAACCAACGGACACATCATCAAATTGCGATCAACTGGGCACCGCACCGAGAGGCACAGTTTTTATACATTCTTTCGGGCGCCTTTGTCTTCGTTTTTCAATCACGCTTGCTATTCTCTTGACGTATTTTATTTAATCCTTTGTTTTCCCTTTTGCCTTCGCTTTGCTTGCCTATTTTTTTTTAAATATCTTTTTCGTCCGTGGTTTTCATCGGCGTTTTTAGGTGTATACATTATATATTCGAAGCTAGATCGAGTTATGGAAATTTCAGGGTGGTCATTTTTGTCTTTGACAACTCACGGGACGATTATTCTCTCTCCCCTCCTTCCTTTTTTATGTTTTTTTGTGTGCATGGACGATTTTCATGACGACAAATTGAAGTTAGATGAATATTGATCTATAATTGATATGTTTGAAGCTTCGCCCGTTTTAGAAGTGCCCCAAAACAGCAAAAAAGAAAAGAAAAGAAAAGAAAAGAAAAGAAAAGAAAAGAAAAACAAGAAAAAATATTACACAAACCATCCAGGCAAAATAATCCCATGAGGACGGTATAGGGAGCGCGTGGGATGGGATTGTAAACCACAAAATGAATCCTGGTATAACAACCGGCGTCTCATCGTAAACCTGCACATAAGAGAAGACAAAAGACATAATCTTTCCGTGCCAGACATGTGCGCACGAAATTCCCCAGACACAAGGGGCATACCTTACTTAACTTGCTTACCACCACCCCTTCCACCACCGGCTACACTCGTATCCACAAGGACCAGCGCCTGCTCCGCCTTCGACACAACCACAACCCTCGCATCCTCAACCGCGCAGCGCGCAATCCGCTTCAGCTCCGTCTTCCAATCCGCCTCCCTCCACTTCTCCCACAGGTTCAGCCCTTCCTGCGACCGGATGCTCAGCGTATCATACCCTTGCTTGATGATCTGGTGGACTTCGCGCGGGCTGAGATTTTTCTTCTTACTAGTGGTTAGGATTTCGGTGCTGGTGGTTGGTGAGGTGGGAGTCGTTGTTGTCGTGTCCTTGGATTTATCGGCGAGGAAGAGGAGGGAGTGGAAGTGTGAGGCGACGCTGATGAGGGTGTCTAATGAGGGTGTGGCGGAGTCAGTGGAGGCTGCGTTTATGGCTTTTGTGCTGGTGGGTTTCGTGGAGGTTGAGAGGGCTGTTGTTGAGGAGGCGGAAAGGGCGCGTTCGTATGTATCCTTGAAGCGGGCGAGGATGGGTCCTGTCTCGACAACCTTGTAAAATAGGTCGTCATAGGACGCCGGGTCTGGGAGGAAGGTGTCGCCGGCGGATATGCAGAAGGCGATTAGATCGACAAGGGAGGTAGCAAGGTTGTGAATTTGAGGATTTGAGGTGAGATCCTTGGCGTAAGTCGTCATGAAGCGGGTGAGGGTGAGCAGCGACCGCCAGAGCTCGGACCAGTGGTACGTGAGACGGGTTTGGTTTGAGGAAACGTAAGTGAGGAGCCGGAGGAGGATGGAGATTGTGTGACTGTTCAAGTCAGTGAGTTAGCATATTACTGTGTTGTGGTTGCATATCCCAAGGTTGGTTGGAGCTTCAAGGGTACGCACCAATATAAGGCGACATCGAGTTCCCTACGGAGGTTATGGTTAATAGTATCTATCATGATATCGAAGATGACGGTTGCAAGGATCCTATCTCCCTGTATTAAGGGGAGGTACGGTGCTCGCTGCCGACAAAGCCGTACAGGGCGCTTCATCTCCTCGCTACAGATCTGCTTGCATATAAACGGCTCTTCCACGAGTATGCGAAGTGAAAACAGGTTAGTCTCCGCATAGAGAGTAACTCTTGTCGATCGATATGCATGTTGGAGGAGATACGAGGTAAGTGAGAGGAAACTTGAAAAAGGTGATTCTTCAGAGCGCTTTTCTGGCATGAACGAGACATAACTGAAAGCAAACAGTTTATTCGCATTGATAAAATCGTATATCGCAAGTAATATAGTCGCTTCGGGTGAGGGACTTTACTTTTGTCAGAAAACCAATGTTCCCGGTGGTACGTATTGTAAGGGAGCAAAAAAGAGAATACACTTACAGAGCTCCAAATCGTGCTTTAGTCTCTTCCGGAGTCAATGGCGTCTTAGCTCTGCGACTGGGCGCCAGGGCCCCAAGGCCAAAGAAGGCCAGGGTTGAACTCAAATTCCAACCCTCAGGAAGATCATCCCGGACGGCAATATACCCGTTCCGCAGTGCAGTGCATGTCGCGCCAGCTCCATTAACTATTTTCTGAATGGTGGATTCATTTACGAAGTCATCAAGTCGTAGCTGGTACGGATTCTGGAACTCAAACTTGTTGTAGTTTGATAGAAGGCCTAGAAGCACAAATGGTTCAAAGATTTGGGTGCGGGTATCTGAATCATGGACAAACTATAAGTAATCTCAGTCAGTATACATGATTTAGGGGATTTGAAGCCGGTATATACAGAAGTTTGTGTCGAACCTTCATCAGGGCGGGAAAAATATCCCTATGCATAAAGTAGGATATAAGACTTGTTTTGTAACCACCGCTGGTCATTGATATTGCGGCTTCAATAGCCTTTATACGGAGCTCGACTATTTCAACGTCAGTTAATCAGCCAGGTTCTCATCGTATAAAGCATAATGATTGAGTCTGTCGCATGGAATATCATACAGGTGGCCCCATTACGTATGATCCCGTCCAAGGCAGCGACAAAGTCGGCGATAACATGGTCGACTTCGTCAATGCCAGCGAGAACAGTGATGATATCAGAACTCGGGTTGGTGTACTTCTTAGTTAAGACCCCACCTAAGAAAGTTGTCAAGGTCTGTTTTTCGAAGCTCTCAGTAAGTCTTTTTAGGCGGGACATTTAGAATGCAGCCGCGCTTACCTCTAGAGCCTGTAGATTTGACGGATATGATCCCGAAGCTGCCTCTTTTACAGCCCTGGAGAACAGCTGTTGAGTGTGAAACTGGGGACTATGTTAGTCAAGTTCTCAACAGCTGCGTACATGAATAGGCGAATGGGCACATACGTGGATTTGCAAGATATCATCAGGACTGATACTATCGAGTATCTGGCCCAGGCGAACCCTCTCCGGCGGGAGAAGAAAGAACTCTCTCCAGAAACCCTCTGACGGTTCTGCATATTCAGGATTCTGTGAATTACTTGTTAGCAGATTTGACTACAGTGGCTTTGAATGAAAGCTAGGACAGCTAGAGCCTACAAGAAATAAAGTCTCGTATAGCTTGACGATCTTTGGCTGGAAGGTGTCCGGTCTGGATTGCTGGGTCAGAGGAGAGGCTTCCATGATCTTTGGGGAAGAGGATGCCCGACGGTTGTATAATGTCAACGTCTACTAGCGATGAACGAATAAAACCCAAGAAATCCAATAGTGTTCATAGTGCCGAAGAGCAGACAGAATATGATAACTAGCGATTTTCCAAACACGGGATGTAACCCGCTCAGCCGCGGAGGTGGTATGCCGCGACTTAAAATACCCGCTTCGTCACTGGTCAGCCTTAGCCGCGCGGTAGCTGACTAGCGCCACTTGTGCCCACCGTCCAATTTCTAGATCTACAGCCGCTACTTTGCAGGCAAGGAAATCAATTCGGAGGTTGAAACACTAATCCAGTAACGTGACTATCAGGATCTAGTTTGTGCTTATGCCTATTGAGTGCAGAGCGGCATCAAACAGAAGTTGGCTGCCCCTCCATCCCCCACCTACTTTGTCTCATACAGGGCACGAAACAACACAACCCGATAATGCGCCACACCTCGCCACATGCCCCAGCCACCAAAATGCGTTGAAACTCGACCGCTCTGATTGGTGGACTTGGGCTGAAAGTATTAGTCACCCGCCCCCGGACCGCCATGTGCCGAGTCCTTCCATGCTTTTTCGTCCCTTGCATTTATAATTATCCCCATCCTCATCCCAACAACCTGGCCTCCAAGGGGACATTTCCGCCTCGTTTTCCATCTTAGCCCACTCCTTTGTACCAACACCCCCCTTGCGGCTGTATATACCCTTTAGACTACTGCCAATTCGTCTTCTCTTGCAACCATGTCGTTCTGTTCGGGTCTTCACTCTCCAGTGACATCATCTGGCCTGTTCAGATCAGTCACCACCAAGTTGGCTCGACGAGGAGCATGTCCTCTCAGTCTCCGATCATTCTCCTCGCACGGCTCATCTAATTACTCCTCGAAACGAAAATTACAGACCGCAACCGCCTATCAACCCTACACTCTTCCGGAATCTTTTCCCCCACCAGCTCGGAATTCGGGCCGCGCTTCTGAAGCCTCAATCGCTGTCGACAATCCTGTGCTCAGCAAATGGCAATCAAAATCAAGTAGCCAACCACGGCCACAACAATCTAAGAGCGATGAATCCGTCAAAGAGACAAGTACCACCAGCTCCTCTGAAATTGACGCTCAAAAGTCCAAACCAACGTCTCCCTCATCACCATCCGCCTCCGCCTCCACAACCGCAACCGCAACCGCCACACCTGCAGCGCCTGCGCAAGCCGAAACACCCAAGAAACCGCGCCGCGTGAGCAGGTTGAAGGCCCGCAAAACCGCGATGCACATCACTCCAGAAGCTATTGTACATTTACGACGTCTAACCGACCAGCCGGATCCGAAGCTAGTTCGAGTTGGCGTAAAGAATAGAGGATGCTCAGGCCTATCTTACCACCTGGAATACGTGGATAAAGCCGCGCCATTCGATGAGGTGGTGGAGCAAGACGGAGTCAAGATCTTGATTGACAGCAAGGCTTTGTTCAGCATAATTGGAAGCGAGATGGACTGGCAGGAGGACAGTTTGGCTAGCCGGTTTGTGTTTAAGAATCCTAATATTAGTAAGTATTCTTGCTCCTCTTTCGTCTCGAATTTTGGAAACAGGCATGTATGTATAGGACCATTTTACTAACAGGCGTTGTTGCGACAGAGGACGAATGCGGTTGCGGTGAATCATTCATGGTGTAATTGCTAGCTGCAACGAAGGATTTCCCTTCTCTTACGTATTGGGATCGTGTTTTATAGGTGCATACACGGGCGTTATATATCTCCGGAGTTGATTAATATCCGGAATTTGGATTTGGGATCTGTTCATGCTTGTTTTAGTCTTATGATGGCTTTGATATTTTTGTTTATATATATTCTCACTGTTTGAATATACCCGTCTCCACTTCCTGCACATCTGATTCTAGAGAAACTCTTCCGCCCTCCTTCCCCTTCTTTTTTTATTTGTCAATTGAATAGATAGCCAAGCTCACATGGTTTCTGTTCGTTACCTAGGTATATATATAGCCAATGTGGAACAATTCTTATTCTAATACCATCTGAGCCACACTAACTTCTCTTAACCGAGATGTCAATTTTGATTTCTCCGCCCTGCCTGGTAGAGGAATGACAATACGTTGCGTATAAACAATATGCGCGTTTTATTATCCATCGATACAGCACTAGAAATACGACAAATATTGATTGAAGTCACTTGCTCTGTTCATAGGCTTCTGGTCGGGTTAATTGCCACCCGCGGAGCGATAGGATTTTTATCACGTGGTTTATGTCAGCGCAATGCTTCATCGTTCATCAACAACCTTACGATAATGACGAAACGTCATGGTTGAGAGCGACGAAAACAACAAAGAATCAACAAGAAGGACAATGCCTCCACCAAACCAAATGCATCAGAAATTACCACCAAAATAAAATATATATACACAACGCCCCAACGAAACGAAAACCAAACACACAATGACAGACCACCTCTCCCTCCTAAGCCTCACAATCCGCTTCTCCGCCTCAATCCCAGACGTGCTCCTCGAGATCCCCGACCCAGCCCACCTGACAGCCGCAGGCCTCAAACAACTCATACGCCAACGGCTCCCGCACGATCTCTCCACACACCGCCTCCGCCTCATATATGCTGGCAAAGCTCTCGACGATGCCTCCTCGCTCGCCTCCTTGCTAAACATCACCGCTACACCACCTGGTATTAGGGATGAGATCGCCTCGTCCCCATTACCGGATCACTACTATCGCGCAGGAGATGGCGGTAATGGGGGTGGGAAAGACAAGGGCAAGGCACCCGTGCGCGACCCGCCCACGCCACGACTACGAACCTACATCCACTGCTCGATTGGTGATATCATCCTCTCCGCGAAGGAGTTGGAGGCTGAGGCGCGGCTGGCGCGTATAGCGGAGGGGAAAGATAGTGGGAAATGGGAAGGAAAAGGGCTGGACGGGTCGTCCACGCTGCTCAAACCTTCGTCCGCTGCTTCGTCCGCCGCCTCTAACATCCTACGCCCACCACAATCGTCGACATCGGGCAGTCTTGCAATTTCTACTTCCGCAACAACGGCCGCACCACGCGGTACCACCTCGCTCTCGCTCTCGCCCTCCTCTGCCGCTGACCATTCCCAGTCATCAGCAACCTCCAGCCGCCACCCACCACCCACCGCGACCGGTCCCAGGGGCTTCGACCGCCTGCTAGATGCAGGCTTCACAGTCGCAGAAGTCTCCGCGCTGCGCTCGCAGTTTCTCGCTCTGCAGTCCCTCTCGCATACGCCGGATACGATGCCGTCCGGTGCAGAGCTGCGACGGCTGGAAGATATCTGGATGGACGAGGGAGGTTCTGCGGGCTCGGTGGAAGGGGAAGGTGGGGGTGGTGGTGGTGGTGGTGGTGGTGCGGGGATTGCGAATTATGGAGTCGGCTCCACGTCAGGGGCGGCGGGGCCGCTGGATGATATGTTGTGGGGATCTGTGATGGGGTTCTTTTGGCCGGTTGGGTGTGGGCTGTGGCTGTTGAGGGAGCAGGGGGTTTGGAGTTGGAGGAAGGGGTTGGCGGTTTTTGTGGGGATTGTGGTTAATTTTGGCTTTGGGGTTGTGAGGTTTTTGAATTGAGGGTGGTTGGATTGTATTATACTGGTTTTTTTTGGTTTTTTATAGCGCTTTTCTTAATCCCTTTGGTTCTGGCTGGAGCCATGAACGGATATGTAGATGATAGATGATAAAGCATTAGATACCCACTCATCCGGCATAATTTTACTTTAGCTCATAATGAAATCATAATATTAGTATATCGTGAGGCGGATTGTCTCCATCGGCATCCGCCCATCTGGTACGTAAAAGAAAAAAGACCAACAGGGCTGTAGTAGTAGTAACGAATAGCCGTATCATACAGAATCGCAAACGAATCAGTGGTGATATATGAAATGCTTGAGACAAGCGAGGAAGCAGCAAAGCAGAGAGACGGTTCGCCCAAAACACCCAAAAAACACGTGCAATCATTTACCCAAAAGGAGAACGCTCAGTGGAACTTGCTATATACAACCGCGATAATAAGAAGGACCAATACAGTTATTATGGCGATAGTTATCACCCGATTCGTAGCCATCCTGTTCACACAAACATCAGTACCTACAGCCAACAGGCATTTAACAGTGCTTAGAATTGAGGGTGTACTACCTACGGGCCATCCCCCTTAGCGTCTTTACGCTGCGATCCACGTAGCCTTCGCTCTCCAGTAAACCAGCTCTAGTATGTTCGATGGTTTGGCGTTGGACGTATAGATCGGCTAGTGTGTTCCGTCCAATGTCTTCTGTCTCCTGCGCTACTCTCTGACTATCTCTCAGACGAGCGGAGCTCCGCTCTAACCGTTCTGTACCGGATAATAACTGCTGTCTTTGCTCCAGATGGTGGTCATTTATGCCGTTAGGCTCGTCTGTGTATCGGTCGCCAAAGAGCGCTCTGCGGTCATCAGAGAGGGACTTGAGTTGGCGCTTGACGTCGTCGATGTCTGTTACGAAGTTGCGGAAACGGGCGTTCACTTTCGAACGGGTTGCGGAGGGGATGTTCTCCTTCTCTATCCGCATTTGATCTATCTATATGTTTTGGGCGGGGTCATGTGTGTAAGTACAACTTGTCTGTCATCCGGAGAATAGGATCGACGAAGTCACAAGACGCGGGCTAAAGAAGTAGATACGGGATAAAATTACCAGTTCAGTGGCCTCCTCTAACGCCCGTTCTGCCTGTTTGATGGCCGATTTCCTCTCCTCTCCTTGCGCTTCAGCGATCTGGTCGAGTTTCTGATTCAGGTCTGCCTGGACAAGCTTCAGCTCAGCTTCATAGCTACTGAACAGCTCTGAGCCGGCATCTGTCTCGAGGGGACTGGCCATTGTTTATATAGTTCGAATGTCAAACGGTATATGTTGTAGGAAGTGCTGGCCAGCGCGGCTATAACGGATGCCAGACAAATGTAGTGGGTAGGTATGTTCCTTCGTAGTTGTATAGGTGGAGTTTAGGGAGGAGGCTAGGATAAGTCGAAGTGCTTGGAACTTATCGCGATCGATTCCTGATTCCCCAGGCTCCTGATAGATTGATGGCTGGCTTGTGCGGTATTGAAAGGAGATGTGGGCGTCTATCAGTATATGAGAGTGGAGTTGGAGATGTTGACGGTGACGACGGGCTGAGGTTTCCCCGGCTTGGACCAGCCTCAGCCACGCCAAGACCGGGAGGATGCATCAATACACAAAAATACCTCCGCATCCAGTAAAATTCGCTGGCTGTCTTGTATTTGGAAGTACCGCTGATGTAGAGCTGCACGTGATTCTACGTAGCATCTGCCCGCCCTCGAGACTGAACGAGGACAAAGAACAGGAGAGAATACACTCACTGGAACGGTGTTGGAACGGGGCTGTTTTCTCTCTCTTTTGAGGCGGAAGATGCGATCACTTGCGGCAATATCTTGTACTTGCAGATGTCGAGAGAGAGAAGGAGAGATCTGTGTATTTTGATCTACTGATCAAAGTAATTTATAGTTATATATCTTGTTCCTCCACCTTCCCCTCACGAGACGTTGCGCGCAGGAGCATATTTACCACAAGTCGTCGAGATACACCAATGCCTTTCCATATGAGAGAACTATCTACGTTTTAGTCTGGCGATATTGTGCGAGTGGCCCCGAAGCTATCTGTATGGTATAGATCGTCCTTGATTCGCGACACGGGGGGCTTCGAATTTTTGCTGAATCCGGCGCAACTCTTGTCGATGGCCAACCAGTCAGCCGTGTTATATTGCTGGCAACGAAACTAATCATATTGCGGGATATGATCCCGCGGTTATTTCGATACCTACCGAGCACACAATGGCCCCCAAGAAAGTTGCCATTGTTGGCGGGGGTTGTTCCGGCCTAGCTGCCTTCTGGGCCTTGAAAGACTCAGGGCATGAAGTCCATATTTTCGAATCCGGGAGCAGATGTGGGGGTACTACGCATTTAGTACAGTACGAGAGGAGAGGAAAGACAATTGAGATTGATACAGGACTTGTTTATTTCAAGCCTTCCACTTCACGTTAGTTTGCTTCCGTACCTTGAGCCTTGTCTCTCAGGAGCTTACTTGGGAGGCCAGCAAATCTATGTGCATTGCTGCAGGAGCTTCAGATACCCTGCCACGACACAGAATTCTCAGTCGCTTCGACCCACCTCAAAGATTTGTTTGAATGGAGAACAGCATCCCCCTTCGCAATTCTTTCCCGCAACCTGTTCCGGTTGGATATGTGGAGGCTGTTGATTGATATTGCGAGATTCAATCATTTTGCTCTTGATTCATTCAGGGACGGACAACCCGTCACAAGACAACAGTCGCGAAAATGGAACAAGGCCCGGCAACCTTATCAACACGAACAACCCCAGAGAAGTATCGGCGCATATCTGGCCGCTGAGGGATATTCGAATTCGTTCCGCGATAATTACATAATTCCACTCATCGCCATTTTATGGAACGTCCATAATGCAAAAGATGCACTGGAGCTCCCAATAGCGCTACTGATACATTTCATGGCGAGCTGTGATATCCTCCGGAGCTCACTACGGTGGCCAGAGTGGATGAGCGTAACAGGTGGCAAAGCTGATTTCGCGGCAGCAATCACTAATCTCTCACTTTCTGAAAGAGTACATCTCAATACGACAATCAAATCAATCAAAGCTAGTGATAGACCCGGTTGGTTGGTAGTGCAAAGGGAGGGAGGCCGAACAGAATACTTCAATCACGTCATCATTGCGACGTCTGCCCAGGAGGCTTTAAACTTGATATCTGCGGCTGCGACTGATGAAGAGGTCCGGGTGTTGAACGGATTTCAAACAGCGAGGGGTGTCGCAATCCTGCATTCCGACACAACGGTGAGTTCCAACCCTTCCCCCCTTTGCCGTACACATGTTCGAGTTTGGAGTCCGTGGCAGTCAATATTTGACTCCGAATCGAGTTTATCTTTCATTCCACACATTTAGCTAAAGATGCCATTCGCCATCGATAGCTGATGCCGAAGCGAAAACGTGTGTGGGCCACATTCAACCATATCACAAAATCCTCCAAGCGGAATTCCCCCGACACCAGTCAATTCTGCACCTCCTTCCACATAAATCGACTGCAAGGACTCTCCGAAGAAATTTTCGGGCCCGTCCTCATAACTCACAACCCCATCGCTCCTCCCCACCCACTCCGCGTTCAGGGGATATGGGAATATTCGCGTTTTACGTTCAATAACCGAGCGTTGAAATCGCACAAGTTGCTCCAACGGATCCAAAATGTGCGCGGGATTAGTTACTGTGGTCCGTGGACTGGATACGGGCGGTACGAGGACGCGGTCCGCAGTGCTTTTCAAGTAGCTGTAGACCATTTGGGAGCCGAATTGCCGTTCGGGGTCTTGGGTGATGATGACCCCTTTTTTCCTTACCCGGATGCCGTGGAATGGTCGCAGGTCGAGGCCTTGACCAAACGAGAACGGATGGCTAGGTTTCTTGTAAGGTTTCTGTTGGTTATCTACTGGTTTTTGGGAATTGTGAGACGGGTGGTGCTTTATTTCCTTAGAGCTTGGGACAGGACGGACAAGAGGAGAAGAGAATAGAATAGAAGGCGTGGCAGTGGAAGATACCCAACATGAGAGTATACCGGGCACTGACTGTCGCATTTCTCAGCCGCAGCAGAGCCGTATAGAAAGATTTCCGAAGTAATTATCTCAAGACAGCTTGGCCTTCGTGTGTTAGATTTATTATTTTTATTTGGACTATCTATAATCACTCCTTTTAGTTTCCCACCCTCGCATGATTATAGAATAATAGACGCAAAGGACCGCATTATGGGACAAAAAACCGAGAGAAAATATTCTGCCTTGTCTCAGGTGAAAATCATCGTAGGCTAAATCAAACCTCTTGGTACAACATTGAAAAGGAAAAAAAAAGCACATCACATCACATCACATCATGTTAATATAAAAGTATTAAAAGAAAACGAAAAATCACGAAATAAACCCAGCACCAGCCCCACCCGAAACAATCCCCGCACTCCTCCTCGCATCAATAAACAAATCCTCACACTCTGCAATATCCGCTTCCTCAATCCCGGTACCCCTCCCACTTACCCGCGCCAGGATGCTCGCCGGCGTCAGCAGCTGCAGAGCATAACGCAGACTTACCTTGGCCCCGTGCGCCGCGACTTTTTCCAGTGCCGGCTCGCTAATGGTCAAGCCCTCTGTCTTGGCTCGCAAGCGCACGATGGTTTTTATCTCGTCGGGGTTATAGGCGTGGGTTGGGATTATCAGGAGGCGGGCGAGGAGGTCGGGTGGGATGCCGTGGGCGGCAACAATGTCGCCTGTGCCGCGTACGACGGTGTTGCCGCGATTCGAGGCTAGGATGACGATCGGGGAGATGGAGGATTCGAGGGCGCGGTTTAGGTAGGTGAAACATTCTATATCGAGCATGTGGACCTGAGGGAGGGAACCATTGTTAGTCTGGATGGTTCTTTCTCTTTTCTTTTCTTTTTGTTCTGCCAGTTCTGGGAAACGAAATAACTTACTTCATCGATGAATAAAACGCCAGGAACCAATTCGGCAACCCCTTGGTCAATATATCGGTTTACAACCTTGTTGATTTCCTGGCGCAGTTTGTCTGTGATTTCCGTCTTTTTGGGCTTCATGAGCTGACCCATCATGCTCATCACATCCTGCCCGCCTTGCGGTCTGGCGTTGGCAATATCCAAGTCATGTAGCGTGACGTCTTGTACGATCTCCTTCTTTTTGTGGACGTCGCCTTTCGGCACAGGCACGTATTCCTCAGCCTCCAGGTCAAACTCGGTGGCATATGCGTCAGATCGTCCAACACGCTTGCACGCGCCCGTGTTGGCTTCGATGTATATGACGTCGCCGACAGTTACTCGTTCTTTCTGGATCGCTTCGTAGATGCTAGGGTCGAGCCGCAGCTTTTTCGTCCCTCTGTAAGATTTGAGCCCGATTATTAGATGGCTTATCGTCCTTCCGTAGCCTCCCAATGGGTTTTCTGCTTCCTCTGGAGTAAGTTCTGTCACTTCTCCTTCATATACCTCCTTTGTTTCGCGTACTCGTAGTCCTACGCAGAGAAATGTTAGCACAAATACCCAAAAAGCAATCTATCATGGACCCTATATCATGGACCCTATATAAAAATTATTACCAATTGCCCTTCGAAAGTTCTCCATGAGAGCCTCCGTCTTCTTGACCTCCGCTGAAAACACCTCACTACCCACGATGGGGCAAAATGGTACTTTGGTACCCAATTCTTGCGACACAGCCAGCGCCAGGGCGGTTTTCCCGGTTCCCGGACCGCCTGCAAGTAAGACTGCTCGCCCCGCCATTTTCTTCGCTTTTATCATATCGACCACTACACCACATGCCTGGGAGAAAATAACGTGCTGTTAGGGCTGGCGAAACAAAAAGTCGGCAAGGAAACGGTCAAAAGATAATCTAAACTCACCTCTCTCGCAGCAGCTTGTCCAACAAAACCAGCACTAGTGGGTTCAGCAGTGCCATCGGGTCGCAATCCTAAGCCTTTTATATGGGTGTGCGCTGCCGTTCTGTTCTCGCGCGAATTTCCTTTGACCTCGCTGATCTGAACCATGGTGAGAGAGGTCTCTGCTGAGCGCAGATGGGCCGATGGCTAGGAGCAATCACAAAGATGAGAGTAACGGGCAAATTAAAAGACTAAAAAGGTCCTGGATAGTCTGTAGTCAGAGCTGTATAAAAAAAGACGGCAGTTTATTCAACCTAGCTTCGTTGCTCGGCCTGGGATGGTTTTGCGGCTCTGGAGCGATGCAATTAGTCTGGCTTAGCTAAACAAGGCTGGCCCAAGCGGCAGAATCGCGCTAGCCCCAAATGAGCACTAGCGCCGGAATGTTGCAAAAGTCGCTCCAAGCAACATTGCTCAGTCCTGAATATTCAATAATGCCGACAGACAGACCGTTGCCAATCGATCTCACCCACAGCAATACTATCTGTCTACAGCCGTTGACCTCCTAGACCTTATCCGGTCCGTGGGAGAACAGCCGCGCATCTAATTGATTCTCCCATTGCCATGCTTAGGCTCTAGCATAGCATGGTTGCGACAATGTCTCTCCAGACGACGAAACCATTCGCTCTCTCCGTCTCCCGCCCTTCCTCTTTCCTCCAAGCATTCCGCATTCTCTTCTGGACACCAACTCGTTCCCTATCTGCTACTACAAACCTACCCAAGTCCGTCCCAGAATATCCCTACGGCCCCGCCCGATTCTTTAAACAATCAAACACCGGTCTCTACGGCGGCTCTACAATCCAATTCGGAAACAAAATCTCCAAGGGTCGCAATAAGGGAAAGACAAGACGGACATGGAAACCCAACATCCGTCATGAAGAACTCTATAGCGAAGCCCTGGGGAAAACTCTAAAGCTCAAGGTTCAGCATCGCGTCCTGAGAACGATTAAGAAGGTGGGCGGCTTGGACCAGTACCTCTTGGGCGATAAACCGGCCAGGATAAAGGAATTGGGTGTTTTCGGGTGGAATCTGCGGTGGAAAGTGATGCGGTCGAAGGCAATGAAGGATAAATTTGAGCAGGAACGAAGGGAACTAGAATTGAAGGTTGCGGCAGAATCGGAAGAATCTACAGGGCAGGAAAAGATAGAGGCGCCGCGGAACACGGAGTAGTCGAGCGGGAATTTTCAATTCTGCAATGGGAATCGATGCGTGCCTTTGTGTTGATTTATATGTCGAGAGGGCATCTGTCCTAGGTTTATCTTATCCGTTCAGATGCCTTTAAATCGTCGGCCTTGGGCTCCGGTGGTGTCGAGATAGGGCGAGAGACGGCTGGAAAATATCTCGCACAGATTGTTCATGCACCTATCGCTACTTACAATGGGTTGTATATTAGATTATGTATTTTTTGATGTTACGTAAATCAGTTTCTATTTTTCCAAAAATGGGAGCGTCCCATTCTAGCTAACTACCGCATCTGCGCCTCTGGGGCGGCCCGCAAAATCACATATGTGCCACTTTACAAAATTTATTACAATGCTAGATAGCCTAGCCTCGCGTATCCGTGTGTAGTTCATCCTCGTTTTCAAGACTGGGATCCTGGAATGCTGCATGGTTGGTTGGAGATATAATTCTTGGACGTGGTTGAGTGTCTCAGATATATTCCAAGGTTATTTGAGCACATATAACTAACCCTCGCTGAATGCCATAAAACAGCTGGACTTCATGGATGCACACCATCTCAGACGATCCATATTGGAATAAATAGACATAAAAACTCCTGAACACACTAAATCGATCATACTAGCCATACCAATCCCATCTCTTCAGCTCCATTCCGATTTGTTCACGAAATACTCCTGGATAGAGAGCGGAGAATCTCATTGTTCCGCGCCGAGGTCTCGTCGTCTTGCCCCAAATCGCCAAACGCCTAAAATTAGTATATTAACTCCAAGCGCGAAGCTCTTTACTCCGTACAAGCCCCAGAGACAAGGCCAAAAAAAGGGCCACATGTCAAGGTCTTCCAAGAGGAAGGTTTGATTACTGTTGCCTCCCAGCATCCCCGCGGCTGGGGGAAGGAGTTTGGATTTCACGAATTTTATTATATACGGAAAATGCAGTTCGCCCTGCCCCCGCGCAAGCTTTCGCATAATGTCCCATACACGCGGCTCTCGCATACCTCCGCCCGCCGCCGCAAGGTGAAAATAGCTGCTATATTGGCGTTTGTTGCTTTCTCGTTCGTTTTCTTGTTCTCTCGCCTTTTCTCCTCCTCTTCGTCGCTTGCGTCTCCGGGAGAGGTCGTACCAACCGGGGCGACAAATATAGTAATTGTCACGGTCTTGGATGAGGAGAACCTCAGTGACAAATATATTCAACGCATTAAGCAGAATAGGGAAGACTATGCTAAGCGTCATGGTAAGAATAATTCAAAAAGCCCTTTGGCGGTGAATTACAACATGCTAATAAGGGGATAAATAAACAGGCTACACGAACTTTTTCGCCAGTGCAAGAGAATACCTTCCCTACCTTAACGGCGCTCCGCGTAGCTGGGCCTTGGTCCCTGCCCTCCGCCATGCGTACACCTTGTATCCGAAGGCGTCGCATTTCTTCCATCTCTCGCCGCATGCCCTCATCATGAACCCTTCCCTCTCCCTGAGTTCTCATATCCTCAATCACAAACGGCTCGAATCCCTTATGATCAAGGATAAACCCGTAGTGCCGCCGAGTAGCGTCATCAAAACATTTAGCCACCTAAAAGCAAAAGATGTGGACTTCATCGTTAGCCAGGATGCGGAAAATCTGTGTCCTGGCAGCATTATCCTACGGCGGACGGATTGGACTCGCTACTTTCTGGACGCGTGGTTTGACCCCTTGTATCGGAGCTATAACTTTGCAAAAGCGGAAACCCATGCTCTGGTGAGTGTTCACATTGTCATATCTATGACATTCAACCCACGAACGCTTCTGCAGCCATAATTGCTCCTTTACTGACCGCCTTTTCTTTCCTATTCATAGGATCATATCATCCAATGGCACCCTACCCTTCTCGCAAAATTAGCGCTCATCCCACAACGTATTTTCAATTCTTATACGACGGAGTCGCCCGCCTTAATGCCAGACAGCCTCTTCAACGATGGAGACTTTATCGTTCGGTTTTTGGGTTGCGACGCCCCTAATCCCAAAAAGACTTGCGAGGAGCAGATGGAGATCTTTTGGACGAAATGGGCCCGGGAAAATATCGTGAATAGATGAGTATCTGAAGAATTTATATATGTGGAAAATGCTGGCCTTTTCCTATTTTCTCAATGATGTCCAACGCATATGGGCTTCCTTTTTCCCTTTGCCCTTTTCATTTTCTCTTCGTTTCATTTCATTTACGCATTTGAGGTTCCACGATTGGATTAGAATTTAGCATACTATATAAACGCGAAAGAAGAAGCTGGAAGGAGAACTAGAGTCAGACCTAGGAACATTGAACGGCTGTATCCTGGAGTATTTTTTGCCGTTATGTATTTCTAAAGCAGTTTGCTGCTCTTTTATTTTATTTACCCTTTTTGAACTGCTATATTAGCCATATCCAACCCTGGTGTTTGTGGTAACCGTGGATTTCTTTTGGCCGTTTTAATAATGCCGTTGCGCATCGGGTTCTGTCCCAACGGTTTCGCATGTCGTGGGATGAAAGCGGATAAATATGTTTCACGAGTGAGAAACGGATGAGGGATAAATTCAAAAACATTAATAATTAACCTGTAGTACATGTACATGTATTCGCATATTGCCCATCCCCGTTTAATAAATCGGGATTGTTTCACGTTGCGTAATATACACATCCGCACGGACGCCGAATAGGTTTTTTCTTTCTTTTCTTTCTTTTTCTTCCCTTTCCCTTTGGATTACGAAAGGTTTGTTACCCGGAAACAGAGGACAAGGTCTCCTGCTGACCGATGTTGCAATCGGAGCCTGCGTTAAGCTTCATGATGGCCAGCTGCTCCTCCTGTCCCACCAGCACCACGCCGCCCAACCCCTTGCTGCTTTCCCCAGACAATGGCCTCCTGATTTGATCCCGCGCCTAGGTAGCCACCCGACAGGATAGTACTACCACCCACAAGCAGAAAGCACCGAGTTCAGACGATGCCCGGCAGCATGGCGAACCGCTTCTTCTTATACTTGTCGCCAAAGTCCTTTCGATACCCGCGCTCCTTCTGTTTCGCCCAGGCAATCATGGGTGCACAGGCAACAATAATAAAGAGCACCACGCTCCAGCTCAACCCGCTCACCAGATACATACCGAGCCACGCAATTACCTCGAATAGGTAATTGGGGCATGTCACCCAGTTAAACCCGAAGCCGTACGGGATGCCCCGCTCGCTCGTGCCGGGACGTCGGAGGTTTCGGAGTACTAGATGCGTATTTAGATTTGCTAGTTGACCGAAGACGAATAAAGCTAGGCCGGGGTAGAGTAATAGTGGGTTTGCAGATTCGATGGTTGTAGATGCGGCTTTGGAGGTTGGAGCGTACACCCAGTAGGCGACGTTAAGGCCTGAGAGGAGCCAGTAGTGCGCACTATTGCGGATGACGAAGACTGCGGGCATGGTTGCGCGGCCGAAGCGGTGGAGGAAAGCTGTTTCTAGTTCGCGTTTCACAAAGTGGAGCGAAATGAGGGTGCAGAAGAGAAGTTGGTAATTGGTAAGTTGGGGTGGATTAGGGGTGAGATAGATTTTGGAGCGCATGGACTGGCTGAGGAATATGGGGTGGATGAGGAGTGGGCCGAGATATTCGATCAGGTAGACGGTTCGCCAGCCGAGTTGGACTCCTGTACATAATGTTAGCGACACAATTTCCCACTGGGGATATGTATACGTCCTGAGCGTTCTAAAAGGGTAGAGTGAGAATGCAAGAGGGAAGAACGGAAAACTGAGGAAATGCGGACCTAGATCTTTTATGTATATGGTACTCTGATTTCGGAGCCCGGTGGAGTATACGGTAGCATCGCTGTTGTTGTGGATGAGACTGCCATCACTGGCTTTGGTGACCCTAATGCGGTGTATGGAGAGCCCGCATAGCGATGCGATGGTGTTGTATAGCTCCGATCCAGTTGCGTTGGGATCAATTGAGAGCTCTTGAGGAAGCTTGGGGATTGGATTGCCTGGCGAAAAAGTGATTATATTGTTAGTTTTCGATTCGCTTCTATAATTTCTCGATATGTGGGCATGTAGGATATATCAAATTTGGGAGCACCCTCTTAAGTTTGGACATACCTCGCGGCTTGATGCTGAGGGTGATATTTGAAGCCATTGGAATACAGTATCCCTCAGGTCATTAATGGATCAACCAGAAATTCGTACTCTCTTGCCGTGACAATGCTTGACTGAGACCTGCAACGTTATCAGCGAGTTGGAGGGTTGTTCGGCCAAGTGCTCGTATGGTCGTCAAAAGGAAAAGAAAAAATAGTTCACGTGATGAACCCAGGTCCACGACTTCCGAGGCATCCTCAACCCATCCCAGCCTGACCATTGCAGTCACGGAGGACATCTGCCAGTTGTATGTGGATGCATGCTATCCGCGGGGACCGTACTGAGGTCACGAAGCCTAGTATGTTATGAGGTTCTCGAAAACCTTTGAGTTAACAAGTGGAGGTGAAGATTCACACGGCCAGTGGTGGTTCTCCTTTGTCATCCAACCCTGGCTGGCAGTCTGATAGAGTTGGGGCATGGCAGGGGAACGAGCTTTGATTAACTTCGGATACTTGATTCGTTCATTATTGGTTGAAGACAAGGATCAGTTCATCGCCATCCAGCAAACCAGCGCGATGTCTAAAATCGCTGCACGGGAGTCCAGTTGCCGAACAGCATGCCTAGTGAGGGGGATTCGCATCTAGAAACGGGGGTGCATATGACGTTTTACTTCTGGAGGGAACATTGTTGATTCAGATCCTGCGACACCCAGCAGACTTATGGCCCACGGCATCACTCAGTAATAATCCCTGCAAGACATTTCGTGACCGCCACGAGCAGGCTGATGCCCGGCGCGGTAGGCGCCATTCAGCTGGTTCTCAAACGAATATCCAGAGGGTTGCTGAGCCCACCAATAAATTGCCCACGGTTGCTTCTCAGCTCAGCCATACGAAGCAGAGGATGGCCAAACAATCACTCCCCGATTAATCTGATGAGCGGAGTTCGCCCAGCAAACGGACAGCGCGCTAAATAAGTGAGGTACATAAATGAACCTTTTTACAACTTCAATACCCGAGACCAAAATTTAGCGACCGAAGGAAGGGACCACAGCCTTGAATCCTGGTTGCATCTTGTTAACCCCTGGGCATGATTTTTGGGCCTTCGTTGCTCTCGTATTTAATAATAGCCCTTTCTTTTTTCTTTTTCTTTTCTTTTTTTCTTGTGGGGGGCGGGGGGAGGAGGGGAGGAATATCGTTCAGCTTGGAGGTCAAGACGAACTTCACCGAGCTGAACATGGGCTCATGTTGCAGGCGGGGAATTGCAAATCTGATCCGGTTATTTTGTGCGCATGCCTCCAGTCACTTTAGCACCCAGTAGCTCAAGGGATTGTGCATCTGCTAGGCCTGCAAGTGCTCCATGCTCTCCCTAAGCAGATCCAATCCCAGATCCAAGCTGGCAACAACAAACAGGATCCGCGGGGCGTCTGGAACCTCCACCAGGAGAAATGCAGCCCTGGATAGTCCAGCTGCGGACCCAGGAGACCCGCTGTTTCGTTCGAACTATGGGTGATGTTCCTTTCCGCTTGAGCGAAAGCACGTTCAGCCTCACCACAAGGAAACCCAATTCACTCGAACTGGAGTGAGAAATGTGAAATTTCTACGGTATAAATGGATCAACGAGTTCCCAACAGTTGATTCGTGTGTGTTCTTTTGTTTTCCTTTAAGACGACTAGCTCTGCTCCCCCTTAGCTGTGCTCCCGCGGTCTTTGGTGACTGAGATCAGGACACCTCCTGTATTACTTTCTACAATCGGATCACGTCTTTATTTGCTCGTCTGATCTGGTGGTTGCTCATATTTCGGTAAGTCATGCAGTGTCTTACCATTATTTTCGCAGACCTGATATTGCCGCTCATTTGAAGCCGTTCATGTCTTCAGAAGCATCCTCATGAGCTCCTATGTGTGGAGGGTGCATTGTAACACTATGTCTCAATGTCCTGATAAAACATTTAATTCTGGCTTCATATGCTGAGGGCGAACATATGACATATGTTGCCTGTGAGAAACTTGAAAGCCCTCATACACCTGCTCTTGTTAGGCGTGCTGATCGCATCCACCACCACCACCATCACCATGACTATAGGATTGAAGAAGTGGGCAGCTAACATCTGCATCAGAGCTCTACTTTTGGCTATCGTTGCCGCTGTGAAGATAACGTCGAGAATGACGGGATCTTCTAGGAACGGTTCTCTCCGCGAAGAGATAGAAGATGGCGTGTCAAAACTTAGCCAACTCGTCCGCGCTTCGCTGCGGCCGCTGCCTACCCGGACTGGGGATGGAAGTTATATTGACGAAACGCCACCTGAAACGACTTTAATCGATGACCTGAAGCAAGTTGGCATTAAAGATCTCAATACGCTGGTTGACGTTGTTCGAAATGCTGCGACGGGAGAACCAGTCGATGATAAGGATTATATTATGGAAAGGGTTATCCAGGTAACCCCTAGCCACCGAAAGAAAAGTTATTTTCAGAGATTCATTCTAGATATTTAGCTCGCTTCCTCGTTACCCTCCAATTCGCCAAATGCGGATAGATTGAATAATGCTCTTCTCTCCTTGCTCTGGAACGATCTCAAGCATCCACCGTTGTCGTAGGTTTGATTCGAAACCTTTACATGTCATTTTTTGTCTTCTTTATTTTTTGACGGATTATATGCAGATATCTCGGCGAAAACTATGTGTATCGGCAAGCGGATGGTTCACACAATGTAATTTGATATCCATTTCCCAAAGAGTTCAGCGTTCAAAGCTAAATGAGATATAGAACATCCTTTGGCCACAAATTGGAGTTGCAGGTTCTTCATATGCGAGAACTGTGCCATCGAAATCCATCCAGCCAGCAGTGCTCCCAGATCCGGGAACGCTTTTCGATAGTTTATTGGTCCGGAAACAGTTCAAAGCCCATCCTAATAAAATATCGAGCATGCTATTTTACCTGGCTTCTATTATTATTCATGGTAAGCGAGTATTATCCGTCTCAATGATTTGCAGAGTGCTTACATAGTGCTAGATTTATTCCGCACTGACCGGGGTGACTACACACGTTCCCTTACTTCCTCGTATCTTGACCTTGCTCCGCTGTACGGGAGCAACCAGGAAGAACAGAATACAGTCCGGACCTTCAAGGATGGGAAATTGAAGCCGGACTGCTTTTCCGAGACGAGAATTTTAGGGTTTCCACCCGGTGTTGGCGTGCTTCTCATAATGTTCAACCGTTTCCACAATCATGTGGTTGAAAACCTGGCTCTGATCAACCAAGATGATCGTTTCTCGAAGCCAGCTGAATCGAGTGGGAAAGCATATGCCAAATACGATAACGACCTTTTCCAAACTGGCCGTCTTATTACCTGTGGCCTGTACATCAATATTATCTTGAAAGATTATGTGCGTACGATTCTAAATGTCAACCGGACGGACAGTGATTGGAGCCTGGACCCTCGTTCTGAATCTATGAGAGGTCTTTTCGGAACTGAGATCGACGAAGCAGGTGGCAATCAGGTTTCCGCGGAATTTAATTTGGTATATCGGTGGCATTCCTGCGTTTCGGAGCGTGATGACAAATGGACTCAAGACACCTATAGAGAGCTATTCGGCGATGATACTGACCCGAACAAAGTAAGCCTGTCTGATTTCCTGAAGGTTCTCGGCAAATGGGAAGCTGGACTTCCCAAGGATCCTCTGAAGCGACCATTTGCCAAGCTCTCCCGTGGAACAAACGGTTTATTCGACGACGATGACTTAACCAAAATTCTCACGGAAAGCATTGAGGATTGTGCAGGGCCGTTTGGCGCTTCACAAGTCCCCGCTATCTTCAGAGCGGTTGAAATTCTTGGGATCAAACAAGCACGTTCTTGGAGACTTTCAAGCCTCAATGAGTTCCGCAAATACTTCAATCTCAAACCTCACGAAACTTTCGAGGATATCAACTCTGACCCATATATTGCCGACCAACTCAAACATTTGTACGACCATCCGGACAATGTCGAACTCTACCCTGGGCTCATTGTCGAAGAAGCTAAAGAAGCCTTGTTACCGGGAAGTGGCTTATGTGCTAGTTTTACTATATCTCGGGCAATTCTCTCCGACGCTGTTGCTCTGGTACGAGGTGACCGCTTTTATACTGTGGATTATACTCCGAAGAATTTAACGAACTGGGGCTTTAATGAAGCAAACTTTGACAACACTGTTGACCAAGGGCATGTATTCTATAAATTGTTCCTCCGGGCATTTCCCAACCACTTCAAGCCGAATTCAATTTACGCCCACTTCCCCTTGGTGGTGCCCGAGGAAAACAGAGAATTCCTTACAAAGCTGAATTTTGCCAGCAAATACTCATGGGACAAACCAGCGAGGATTCCCCATCCGATCATGATCGAATCGTATGCTGCATGCGACGCGATCATTCAAAACCAAAAAGATTTCAAGGTTACATGGGGAGAGGCCATTGAATTTTTGATGCATAAGGAGCGTAATTCGTTTGGTAAAGACTTCATGCTTTCTGGAGATGAGCCACCCAATGCGGCTTCCAGGCAGATGATGGGGAAAGCCCTATATCATGGGGAATGGGAGGCGGAGGTTAAAAAGTTCTACGAGCATATTACGCTCAAACTGCTGCTCGAAAAATCGTACAAGATTGCTGGAGTCAATCAAGTGGACATTGTACGAGACGTCGCCAACTTCGCCCAGGTACATTTCGCCGCGAGCGTCTTCTCACTTCCCCTCAAGACAGCAGATAACCCTCGCGGTATATACACCGAAGCCGAGCTTTATATGATCATGGCGCTTGTTTTCACTTGCATCTTCTTCGACGCGGACCCTGCGAAGAGTTTCCCTCTTCGCCAGGGAGCTCGGAAGGTCACGCAACAGCTTGGGGACATTGTGATGTTAAATGTGCAGCTAATCAAGCAAACTGGGTTCCTCACGAGCGTTGCTGAACGACTGTATGGAAACGATATCCTGATGGAGTATGGGGTCCATATGATTCGCCGTTTACTTGACACGGGCCTGCCTGCTGAGGAAATCGTTTGGACACACATGCTTCCAACAGCGGGGGGCATGGTAGCAAACCAGGCGCAATTATTTTCTCAATGTCTCGATTACTATTTATCAGAGGAAGGGTCTATCCATTTGCCAGAGATCCATCGATTGTCAAAGTTGGATACCGCTGAAGCTGATGAGCTTCTTTCCAAATAGTAAGTTGCCTTCTTATCAAGCCTGCCGATTTTTGCTGCGCCTGGCTGTGTACTAACCAGGCCACAGCTTCCTCGAGGGGGCTAGGCTTCGAGCAACGGTGGGCCTGTACAGAGAGGTTGTCACCAAGTCAACTATCACAGACGGCGTAAAAGTGTTGAACTTGGAGCCTGGAGATCGTGTTGCCTGTAACCTGGTAAGACACAACCAACCTGAGATCCATTGAAACCACGATGCTCATTGTTTTGATTTAGGTCAAGGCATCCATGGATCCGAAGAAGTTCCTCGAACCCAATAAAGTTGACCTGACGCGGGATATTGACTCGTATATCCACTTCGGACAGGGCCCTCACAAGTGTTTGGGTTTTAGGATCTGCATCATAGGACTAACGGCGATGCTGAAAACGGTGGGCAAGCTGGAGAACCTGCGACGAGCACCAGGTCCCCAAGGTGAACTCAGGAGGATCCCAGGGCCTGGTGGCATTAGCAAGTATTTGGTGCCGGATTATACTGGCTATTTCCCCTTCCCAACAACAATGAAGGTACAGTGGGATGGAGAACTGCCACCGTGTGTGGGTTAAGATCTCTTCAAACCATGCCAGCCATTTTGCATTCCGGGCGCTTTGCGGCTTTATGCTCTGGAGACTATTTGTTTATTTGTTGTTTTCTGGTCTGGTTTCTCTCTTTTTCTGTTTGCTTCTTCTTGGCTATTTATATGTATCTTTCTGAATATTTCAATGTAGGGGAATGAATAATCTACTTTAGTTAACAGCAAACCTTATCATCTGCTCATTATAGGATGGACGTAATCGGATAACTGTTCACTCTGCCGTGTGCTGGCACAAAAATACGACCGCAACACCGAGTGGAGTTCTGAAGCAAGGTCGAATGGGTGCTGTTCGTAATGCCGTCCTGCCTAGGAATGTTGGTTGGAGGGGGGGATGAAGTCATCCCACTTGGCGTAATAGTGGGTGTGATTGGACCATTTTCGTTTCGAGATTTGTAGAAGTTCACAGTCCGATGTCGACTAGCAGGCAGAGAGGCGATGTCTATGAACAAGGTCTGCTCAACACAACAGCAACAACGCAACACAACACATCGCAGCCTGGATTGCGGATGTATTGGCGGATGAGCCGCATCCAGCGTCTCACAGATGATGTGTCAGGCAAGGACGGTTATGTAAGGCGTAATGGCGGCGTCAGAATGGGGTATGGTACGGGCACGGTTACCGCCGAGCGCTCTGTTCTGTGTATTTACCCGCGTAATTTTACGCGGTGACAAACAAGGCAAGAAGAATAATTTTGGCAACCAACATCCAACCGACTCCAACAACGCCCAACAAACATCTCCTCCTCCGCTCCATCGCCACGACTCCCTCTGCTGTCCACCATCAAGCCTAGCCTCAGAATCAGTGACTTTGTAATTAGGCTAAAGTGCTCAAGCTTCTGGGGATACGACCTGCACTCGTTCTCCCCCCTGCTTGCCATTTGGGCTTGTCTTTTGCCCGTCGCGTTTGGCCCATCAATTTACCTGAACCTCATCCTTTGCTCTCTAACCGAGCGCCCATCGACCTGAGCTATCTACTCACTGCATCATATTCTAGCTTCTTAGGTCAGTATCTTATCCAGAGATCACTAACAGCAGGTCCGGAAATCGAGGAAATAAGCCTTGAAATAGCTCCCCCCTCAGTCAACCTTGTGGCGACGTAGTACCGGTCAAGCTATACACGTCGCGGAGCTTCCCGACCCTTACCACCAGGCTCTTGGTAGCGCGCAACCTCCCATGGTGGACTACAGAGCTATATTCTAATATGGGGAGAATAAAGAAGGTGGCGGCCCTTAAGCATGAGGCTACAATCGTAAGTTGTGTTCGCCTTGTCGGTTTTATTACTCCCGCTTCTCTTGCCTCAGTTTCCCCGCCATGCCAATTTTATACCCGGCGGGTATATGGGCATTAGAAATCTTGATTTGAGTTAGGGGCACGTTTTTGTTCTAATATCGGTTTAATTCTCTATAGTCTCCCGCCTTAGCTACCTTCGTTCAACAGACCATCACCGTTGACATCCCGGAACTTCCCTCACATCTCTCAACCTTCCCTCGCCGATGGCCCTTCCCCCGAGGCGATCTCTATCATTGGATTGTGGTGCTTAACCGGTTTGATACAATCCTTCAGCAAGTGGTAGAAAAGTATGACCTCCATTTAGGCCCACAGACGAAGCCTTTTGGGCGCTTGGTTCTTCACGATGCGTGCGTCTCTGCCGGTACTGCAGCGACCACCCAAGAGTCTGATGCACATCTGGACAAACTTGGCTTTGGATCTGAAGGAGATCGGGAGTTAGTCGAGGCTCTCCTAGGCTTCTCAAGACTCCTTCTGGAGAAATGCGGTAATCGGAGTCTATACAGCAGCAGCGATCGCTTGAATGACTTCTTGAATACGACATCACTTCCACTTTTGCAGAGTACACTCCGTCTTGGTGTCAGCTTGGCCCAGCGGTACTTTTCCAGACAACGACAATCGAATAGTACTCATTTCCACCAGAGCTTACTTGCCACACACTACAATATTGAACTGGAGCGTGTTCAAAAGCTTGCTGCGCCGTTTGCCAAACCTGCCCCTGCCAAGCCAGCTGATAATTCATCTGTTAGCATCAAGGGGAAAGAAAAGGCCACCCAGGTGCAGGTTGGCCGTCGGGGCCCCGTCACCAAATGTAATGCGAATGATCTAATTGCCCTTACTAAAGAACCGTCTGATGCCTTAGAGCCTAATGGCGTCCCTGCTCAGGCCTGGGAGGAGTGGGCTAATATTAGCATGTCATATTACTCACCTTCTTCGGACGCTGGTGAAGCTACCAGTTCAGCAGGAGTGGAGAGTACCCCGAACGCCCCGCACCCCCCGGCGACCCCGACTCCCTTGCGCAGAGCTTCTACTCACCCCAGCTCAAGATTGAGTAGAAGTTCCGTAGCCGATGAATCGCCAACCGTCCCATTGACCAGCTCTCCAATCTATAAATACGACGAAACGAATAGGGGAGTTAAAGTTTTGGAGATCCCAAGCTCGACGATAGTATCCACGAGCATTGAGCAAGTTTTGCAAACGCATTTGGAGGAACTGCCAAACGACCCTTCGAAGTATGAATTGCTGCAACGACTTCGTGTTGCATATGCTCTTTCAACTTCCACAGAGACCAGGCGTCAGATTCTTGCCATTAGAGTCCTTGCAGTTACAAACTTGGCATATATTTATCCGGAAACTCTCTTCCAGCAAAAGGTCCTTAATCATGATTCTGATATACCGAAGCGGCTGCAACTCGCCTATCAGCTTGCCGAGTTTGTTCACCTCGGTGTCACAAGTGATATTGCCGCTTCAACGCTAAACCAGGCCTTTGCGCTCAACTGTCTCGACGCCCTGGCAAAACATAAATCCCGATCTGCGGATGTTTGTGCGGCCCTTAGCGTGAATGTCAACCACGGAATTCTTATGTTTCTCACGCGGAAAGCTGTTGCAGACCTAGCCATCGAGGAGAAGGAGGACGACCCGCCAGAAGCCGATGACTGGAGAGAAGCCTTGTTTGCACTTCTTCGGACTCTTCCAAATGCTGGCACGCGAACTCCGGAGACTCTCGTGGCGGCCGGATTGATTCCTTTGTTTGTCGATATCTTGAACCTTAGGACGGATAAAGCAAGAAAAATATATCCCCGAGTCATGGAATTCTTGGATACTTTTGTTCATTCTGTTCGAGATGCGTTGGCAACATTGGCTGGAGCCAAGGGTTTCCATGCCATTTCCGATCTGATCTCTTTCGAGACGAAGACGTCGTTTGATTCTGTGGCTAAGGATGAGGGGATTCCGGCACATTTTAAGACGCCCTCCATCGATTACCAGATTCCATACTTTCAGCAGCAATCCCTGAGATGGTTATTCAAGTTCGTCAACCATGTAATGCAACATAACAGTGGTGGATATGAGCGCCTACTTCGGAACCTTATCGATTCGCCTCCACTTCTATCGGCTCTTCGTTTGGTGGTGGAAAATGCCCGTATTTACGGGTCCCATGTATGGAGTGGTGCAGTGAACATCTTGAGCCATTTCATACATAACGAGCCAACCAGTTACGCTGTTATTGCCGAAGCAGGGTTGAGTAAAAGCCTCCTCGAAGCAGTGACTGGTCGACCCATGCCGAGCGATACAACAGATATCAACAATGCTACTACTGATACTGAGGACGGTGATCATGCTCCAGCCGAACCCCGGCCTCTGTTCATTCCAGCCCGTGCAGAAGCCGGCGACCATGAGACTCTCAGGTCTAAAATTGCCAGGAAACCCGATCGCAAACTTGCCGAAGGAATCTTGCCTTCGACCGAAGCTATCCTATGTCTCCCCCAAGCATTCGGGGCAATCTGCCTGAACCAAGGAGGTCTAGAGTTATTCCGAAAGTCAGATGCCCTTGAGAGCTTCTTTGATATGTTCGAAAGTCCGGAGCACGTGAAATGTATGAAGACTGATTCGAATCTTGTTCGCGTTTTGGGAGGCGCATTCGACGAATTCGTTCGGCATCACCCCCCTCTGAAGTCTGCGGTAATGAGTGCTGTTCTTCTCATGGTTGCTCGCGTAGCCCAACATTGCAAATCCAAAGCATCGGAACGTGGACTTGGTGCTAAGCTTTGGACTGAAGGCGAAGATGGAAAGCTTTCCGTAGCGGGAGGGCCTTCTTCCTTGCTTGGTGATATTGGTTCTGCTTTCACTCATGCACTTGGTAATCAGCAGCCCCCCTCAGAGGCAGCGGCAACAGAGCCAACAGAACCGGCAGATTCGGAAATGAGGAGTGCCATGACGACTCCCCGGGATGGAGACGCCTTGACACCTCCGAAGAAGCCGGAAAATGGTGATTTGAAGGACCTTGATGGGGATGGGCTATCTGTTTCCAACTACATCTTCCCTGTTGTGAAATTTCTAAATGCTTTCTTCGAGAACCACAGTATCTGCGCCAGTTTCATCGAGTCAGGAGGGGTTGAATATGTCCTTGATTTCGCCACCCTTCAGAGCCTACCATTCGATTTCCATAACACGGAAGCGAGTCAGCAGTTAGCACAGGTGATCCACTATATGGTTGAGGTGAAGCCGCACCTTGTGCTTCCTTCGCTTCTGAAACGAACTCAGGATGCAGTTGATTGTTTAGCTCCGTTCTGGCGTCAGCCGAGTCAAACAGGATTTTTCGCTCCTTTGACCAACCCGTCGAAGCAAATCGAGAATACTACTGAAACTCCAGACTCCGAAGATGTGAAGGCTCAAGGAACTTATTTCACAAAACACCTTGTCGCTGTCCATACCCTTACAGATATCCTCCGCGAAGCGTATACACCACCGATCTACCCGACCCGACCTAGCCAGCAAACATCTCCGTTTATCCAGGTAAACTTAGCCGATAAATATGTTGCTCTTGTCAAGCGACTTGGGTCATTGCATTCGGCTTGTGTCTGGGAAGAAATCTTGTTGCAGAAGGATATGCCAGAATCTTGGAATGAAGCTACTAGAGTTCCTGGATATGGGTTTGATGGAGACGAAGAAATTGAACTGCCAAGCACTGTACCCGCTGATGATGTATCTGAGCCTGGCGATGTGGCCGCTGAAGATGCAACTGGAACAGCTGCTGCTGGAACTGGGCTTCCCAACGGCGAGACTACGCGTCGAAGCGCGGTTACTCAAACCTCTGTTGGCTCAGAAAAGGGTGCGACATTTAGGAATGTGAAAACTCTCCGTTACCTGCTCAGTTCTCTACCATCATCTATAACTGGTTTCTTCCAACTCTTGGGTCATGGTCTTATCAGCAAACGGCGAATAGACAGTTATCAGCGCCAAAAAGCTAGCGCAGTCGCTGATGCGATTGCGTCGATGATTCTGGAACAATTGACCCTTGACGCGCCTAAGAAAGCAACCTGTGTAAAGGACCAGTTTTCTTATCTCATAGTCATATTGTCCTCGTTCTCTCAGTTACTATTTGATAGTATGCATTTCCCCCCATCCAATTGTCTTGCTTTTTTCTTTTCGTGGAAAATCCAACTGACTTGCATGTAGCTACCGCTGAGCGTCCGCATTCCCATTGCCTGACAATTATCTTATCGGCTTTCAAGAAGTTCAATGGGATCCAGACGATGAAAGATTTATGTGGTTTATTCCTGAATGAGATTAAGACCCTTGGCCCTCAAGCTCAGGAGGATAGTACCCCAAAAGATGTTCCTGCACGTCTGGCATCTGCTTATGGAGGGATTAAGATTATTCTTAATTTCTTCTCTGAGATGACATCTGCTCAATATATTATCGACTCTACCCAGACCCAGGCTATGGCCACCGCTGGCGGGGACCGTGATCGTCCTGACTATTTTCTTCCGGCGCAGTTCTTGGTTGAACTTAGAATGGAGGTCATACCAATGGTGCGAGAAATGTGGAGTTCCGGGTTTGTCGAAGAAGCGTCGAGCTCCATTCTAAAATCTCTGATTGATATTCTCCGCTCTGTCCTTGAAGGGGAATATGAATCAGGGGCCTTCCGTCGTGGTGAAACCTTTCCCGCCGTTTCCGCCATGACTCCAAAAACGTTCACATTCAATAGGGAGCGTTTGGCCACGTTAAAAGAAAATGGTCATGACGAAAATCTTGCCCGAGAGGCCCTCTACCGCTGTAATAATAGCGCTTCCGCTGCCGAAGAATACTGTAGCAGCCAGAAGGGTCTCCGCCCACCACCTAGGAGTCCAGTCTCTTCTCACGAACTAGATCAAACGACAAGTAGTACCCCCTCGCTCCGTGACACCATCTTTGCCAATCTTAACACCTCGCAACCTCCATCGGACAGCACCCAGATTTTGTCTGCAACTCCATTCGATATCGCCTCCTTGTTTCCCCACCTTACCCAACCAGGTACAAGCGTCGAGGAAAGTGGAACAAACCAAGCAGAGAGTGCGGCAAATCAAGGTGCACAGAGTGACGATACATCGAATAGTAGTGGGTTGCTCGCAATGAGCATTGATAATATTCTGAACGACCGGGAAGAATCCCGGACTGAAGAGACGAACATGCCTGCCCAGCGCCCGGAAACCGCTGCTCAGCCTGCATCGACTAGCCAACCGGCACCTTCTCCAAAGCGGCGGGAAGTAGTGACTGTTGAAGACCTGGACAGTGAGCGTGATAAAGTCCGAAACAACCTCATTGAACGATGTCTAGATGTATTAAATGGTCATCACGACATAACTTTTGAGCTCGCCGATCTTATTGGGTCTGCAACCGCCAAGCTCCCTGACCCTGTCAATTTTCGTCGGGAAGTTGGTGAAACCTTGATGCATTTCCTGATATCTCTCCAGATGGAAGAGAATTTCCAATCCGCAGGAAAGAAAATAGCGGCATACGCTGGCTTGTTGGCCTTGGTACTGCAAGACAAGGACGTGTATGAAGCCACTCTTGAAGAGCTGAAGGAAAATTTCTCGACCCTGCTTGGCTTTATCAAAATCCCATCCGCCCCCCCTGAGAAACCTACTGAGGAATCGTGTCCGTGGATTCCCCAAGTTTTGCTCATTCTTGAAAGAGTCCTTTCCGATGATGTAACCCCACCTTTAATTCGGTGGAACCCACCAAGTCCCGATGGATCTGCTGGATCAGAGGAGTCGGCACAACTTGAGGAACCAGTTATTCCGTTTTCTGACAAGATGGAACTTTTCGAAACAATGGTTGATATTCTTCCTCGGATTGGCAAGGACGAAACACTCGCGCTGTCTGTTGCCCGCATTCTCGTCATCTTGACCCGTGAAAGGGATATTGCTGTGCGCTTAGGAGAAAAGCGTAACCTTCAACGCCTGTTTGTCATGATCAAGCAATTGGCTAGTGGTTCAGACGACAGACTTCAGAATACATTTATGCTCATATTGAGGCATATAATTGAAGATAATGATACCATTCGTCAAATAATGAGAAGTGAAATTGTTGCTGGCTTCGAAAGCCGATCACCACGTCAGACAGATACCACGGGATATGTGCGCCAATTCGCCCATCTTATTTTGAGAAACCCGACACTGTTTGTGGAGGTTACGAATGAGAAATTAAAATTACAGCGGTACGACGCACACCAACGACCACAACTCTTGGTCCTCAAGTCTGAAGCGAATGATGCGGCTTCCCAGCGAGATCAAGCCCATCCCAGCCAGGTGGATAATGAAAGTTCTGAGAAGCCAGAGGCTGCCGAACCCCATACTGAACCTCAAGATGGACAGTCCGCTGAGGGTAACGAACCTAGGGAGGACAAGGAGGGCAAGGAAGGTAAAGATACCAAGGAGAAGTGTAAATCAACAGAGCTCAAGCCCCCCGTTGTTGAAAATCCTGATGGGGTGATCCACTACTTGCTCTCTGAACTACTTTCTTATCGCGATGTCGACGACAAGGAACCACCCACAGAATCTACAGATAAGTCATTACCGCGCACAGAGTCTCAAAGCGATGTTGAAATGGCAAGCGGACCAGCGTCGCCAACTTCATCTGCTTCTGGAACACAGACTACCAAGTCTCCCAAGAAGACTGAGAAGCCACAATTTAAGGCAGACGAGCACCCCATCTACATTTACCGCTGTTTCCTATTGCAGTGCCTAACTGAGCTTTTGTCCTCGTATACTCGCACAAAAGTGGAGTTCATCAATTTTTCACGCAAAGCCGACCCCTTCTCTACGACCCCCTCGAAGCCGCGCTCCGGTGTTTTGAACTATTTGCTGAACTCCCTAGTGCCTATTGGGACACTGGAGCATGGCGAATCCATCACTTTCAAAAAGCGGGTCAATACTTCTAATTGGGCGATGCGGGTGATCGTTGCCCTCTGTACCAAGACGGGAGAGTTTGGTGGGCCATCTAGACGTCGCACTGTTGTAAATGATGACAACGAACCTGAGCTCCTATTTGTCCGCAAGTTTGTCCTCGAGCATGCCCTGAAATCATACAAGGATGCCAATGCATCGAATGAACCTCTTGACGCGAAATATGCTCGACTTCTTAGTTTAGCGGATCTATTTGATAAGATGCTCTCTGGAGGCACAAGTGGAGATGGCACCACGCATTTCCCTTCGTCTACTCGCCAGGTTGCCAAAACTATGTTTGAAAAGAATTTCATTTCAGCCTTTACAGCGTCTATATCCGATATAGATTTGAATTTCCCTCCGGCAAAGAGGGCTGTTAAATACATTCTTCGACCGCTGAACAAACTTACACAAACTGCAGTTTTGTTGAGTGAAACCTCGAGCATTGCAACCACGCCAGGGCAAACCGATGAGGATGAGATATCCTCAGCAACCTCTGTATCAGATATGGAAGATGAACGGGAGGAAACCCCCGATCTTTTCCGACATTCTACGCTTGGCATGTTCGAACCAAATCATGAAGAGGGTACTACCAGCGAAGAAGACTCGGAGGACGATGAAGAGATGTACGACGACGAGTATGACGAAGAGATGGATTATGAAGAGGATATGCCGGAGAATGATGGAGAGGTCGTTAGTGACGAAGATGATGAGGATCTGGATGGGCGAGGGCCTATTGAAGGTTTACCGGGAGATTCTGGTATGGATATTGAAGTCCTCATCGAAGGAGATGACGATGACGACGACGATGACGATGACGATGACGATGATGACGACGATGAGGACGATGAAGACGACGACGAGGACGAAGAAGGTTCGTCGGCCATGGACGATGACTTGATCGCGGGTGAAATCACTGGAGATAATGACAACGACAGCCTCCGGGATGGAGACGAAGGTGAATGGGAAAGTGAAGATATCTCGGACAATGATGAGGAGGAAGACGGTATGAACCAACTAGAGACCGAACTGGGTGATTTTGCTCAAGGAGACCACGGGTCTAACTTGCAAAATGTGTTACGGATTCTAGGGGAGCAAAATAGAAACCGACTTGATATTCATCGACTGGAATTAGATATGGGAATAGGAGATGAACTTCATGACGACCTCATGGACGACGAAATGCAGGATGACCAAGGTAAGTTTTTTATTCTTTCCACTCCTAACTGTTTGCCCTGTCATCTTACGATTTTTATAGATGAGGATGATGAAATAGATGAGCTGGAAGGGTTGGACGAAATGGACGACGATGAAGATGACCTGGTCCAGACTTTTGGTATGATTTTATTTTTCTCAAGTTATTTGTATTATTTTTTGTCTTTCATGTTTACTGAGAAGGCCGTTCGTGCTAATAATATTTGGTATAGATTTCGATCACGCAGACCAGTTTATGTTGCATGACACTGATGCAGCAATGGACCACCGCCACGCGGGTCATGGTCGATTCCGTGGCATCCCTCCCCCTCCCTGGAGCATGTTTTCTGGTGGAGGCCTGGGAAATCGGCACGGAATTGTACCTATTCCGGGCTATAGAACCCATCGTAATCAAATCCCCTCGCGTGGAAATGACGATGGGAGCAATCCACTTCTACGTCGTAGTGACCGCCCTACAGACGTTGCACCTGGATCCAGAGGCCCTCCCGAAGCTTTGAGTGACTGGGTCCATGCAATTGATCCTAACCACCAAGGTCGTCTTCTCACGATGGATAGCCCGGTTACATTCATGAACGCAATTATGCAAGCCCTCGGTCAAGGTGGCGGTGGATTTGGTGTGGTTAGCCGACCCGACGGAGTTCATGTTCGTCTTGACCAGGGTCATGTTTTCAGCAATCGCATCCAGAACTTTTTCGGCCTCAGTCGACCCCCAGCCACTACCAGACGTCCTCGTGACGATCCTTATCAAGCGGTCACATTTGTCCTATCCACAACCTCGACTCGCTGGCAAGAGGAAGCACGACTATTGTTTAACAATACGTACTTGGAGAAAGCCCAACGGGTTGTAAATTCGCTCCTTAAAGTTCTGGTTCCTCCGGCTATTGAAGAAGAAAAAGTCAGACAAAAGCAGTTGGAAGAAGAGCTTAAGCGACGAGAGGAAGAGAGAATCGAGCGAGAGCGACAGGAACAACTTGCGAAGGAGGAGGCGGAGAAGGAGAGAAAACGGAAGGAGGAGGAAGAGGAAGCGTTAAGGCGTCAAGAAGAAGCTGAGAGAGCTGAGAGAGCGGCTGAAGAAAGTGCACAACAGGCCGCTGAACATCCCGAAGGAGAGCCTATGGACGGTGTGCAGCCTACTGAACCAACACAAGAACAAACCGCTGCTCCATCTGAAGCTGAAGCTGCCGCGGCAGGCCCTTCCGAACCCGCGCCTCGGATTCACACCACTATCCGTGGTCGCCAACTTGACATTACCGGAATGGATATTGACCCAGAATATCTGGAAGCACTTCCTGAAGACATCCGTGAAGAGGTTATCATGCAACAACTCACTGAGCAAAGATCCCAGGCTGCTGCATCCGGTGAAGAGCCAAGCGAGATAAACCCGGAGTTTTTGGAAGCGTTGCCCCCTGATATCCGAGATGAACTTTTGCAACAGGAGGTCGCTGATCGCCGACGCCGCGAGCGAGACGCTGCTCGCCGAAATGCAGCTGCAAGTGGTGGCCCAGCTGCTCCGGACGATATGGATCCCGCTAGCTTCATTGCTACATTGGACCCTTCCCTACGACAAACCGTACTTGCTGATCAGCCTGAAGAAATTCTTGCATCTCTTGGCCCTGAATTTGTCTCGGAAGCGCGCGCGCTTACAGGGCGAAGACTTGCTCAGTTTGCTGATGTAGGCAGGCTAGACCAGCGCTCGCGACCTGACGCTTCTCAACGTGATCAGGGAACCAAAAAACCTCAACGCCGTCAAATTGTGCAAATGCTCGACAAGGCTGGCGTAGCTACCCTCCTACGTCTCATGTTCATGCCTCTGCAGGGAAATGCACGACATCATATCAATGACATCCTTCATAACGTCTGCCAAAATCGGCAAAATCGGTCTGAGGTGCTTAGTCTCCTGCTTTTGATTCTCCAGGATGGGAGCGCGGACGTTTCTGCTGTTGAGCGCAGTTTTGCCCATCTGTCGCTACGTGCTAAGACCCCAGCAGCGGCGCAGCGGACCCCACAGTTGAAGCGGACATTGTCATTGCCAATGCCTGGTGCCAATAATGACGTCACTCCTTTGGTTGTGATTCAACAATGCTTGGGAGCCCTCTCTTTCCTCACGCAATACAACCCCCATATTGCATGGTTTTTCCTCACGGAGCATGACACAGCAGCATCCCTCAAAATGAAAGCGTTGAGGAAAGGAAAAGCCAAAGAAAATAGAGCCTCTAAGTTCGCGCTCAACTCGCTGCTGTCCCTGCTTGATCGCAAGTCGATCATGGATAGCCCAAGCTGCATGGAACAGCTCTCTAGCCTTCTCAGTAGCATCACCCAGCCATTAACGCTCCTCCTACGAAAAGACAAGGAAAGACAAGAGAAAGAAGCCAAAGAGAAAGAAGCTAAGGAAAAAGAAACAAAAGGGAAAGAAGCGGAACGCACTGAAGCCACTTCTGAAAGTACACAGCCTGCGCAACCCACGGAGGCTCCTACCCAGGCAACTGAAGTCACTGCCGATGAGACGACTCCGCATAGTGATACAACGATGGCTGATGCTGGCCCCACAGGACAAGGGCAAGATCGTGCTGAAGGCCAGGAAGAAGCTACTGGATCATCTGCAGAAGAAAAGGCTGAGCCTTCAAAACTGGCTGAGGAAGACAAGCAGAAGAAGCCTCGTATCCCTGAGCCCCCTGTGGTGCCAGAACACAATCTTCAGTTAGTTGTCCGCATCCTTGCTGCCCGAGAATGTAATGGCAAAACTTTCCGAGAGACCCTTTCGACCATCAACAATCTCTCTGCTATCCCTGGAGCCAAGGAAGTTTTTGGTAAAGAATTGATTGCGCAGACGCAGGCGCTAAGTAATTCAATACTGGGTGATCTTGACGACCTTCTTCCCCATATTAACCAGGCGGAGACTGGCATCGAGGTGCAGGGCATGGCGCTCTCCAAATTCTCTCCTGCTAGTTCGGATCAAGCCAAATTACTCCGAGCTTTGACTGCCCTTGATTATCTATTTGACCCAAATAGGCTTGACAAGGAGAAGTACAGCGAGCCCGAGTCGTCTAATAATGAGGATGTTTTGAAGATACTCTATGAAGGTACCACGTTCGGACCTTTGTGGGCGAAGCTAAGTGAATGTCTGCATGCTATTCGACAGAAAGAAAACATGCTCAATGTGGCTACGATACTTCTACCACTTATCGAATCACTTATGGTTGTATGCAAGAACACCACATTGAAAGATGCCCCTCTCTCAAGACATGGACGGGAATATTCCGTTTCTAGTCCGCCACCCGAATCTGGAATGGAAGGCTTATTCTTCAACTTTACGGAAGAGCACCGCAAAATTCTCAATGAGCTTGTCCGTCAGAATCCTAAACTCATGAGCGGCACGTTCTCTCTTCTCGTCAAGAACCCCAAGGTCTTGGAGTTTGATAATAAGCGTAATTACTTCACACGACGGATACATTCGCGTGGCAGTGAGATCAGACATCCCCATCCTCCCTTGCAACTCTCAGTTCGCCGAGACCAAGTTTTCCTGGATTCCTTCAAATCTCTCTACTTCAAGACCGCCAACGAAATGAAATATGGCAAATTGAATATTAGGTTCCATGGCGAAGAAGGCGTTGACGCAGGAGGAGTTACCCGTGAATGGTTCCAAGTTCTAGCGCGTGGCATGTTCAACCCCAACTATGCCCTATTCATCCCTGTGGCTTCTGATCGTACGACATTCCATCCAAATCGCCTCAGTGGTGTAAACCAGGAACACTTGATGTTCTTCAAATTCATCGGACGAATCATCGGTAAAGCTCTATACGAAGGGCGTGTGCTTGATTGCCATTTCAGTCGAGCCGTCTACAAGCGGATACTTGGCAAGTCTGTTTCCATCAAAGATATGGAAACACTTGACCTCGACTATTACAAGTCTTTGCTGTGGATGTTGGAGAATGATATTACTGACATTCTCACTGAGAACTTCTCCGTCGAGTCTGATGATTTTGGCGAGAAGCAGACAATTGATTTGGTGGAGAATGGTCGCAATATCCCAGTGACACAGGAGAACAAGGAGGAATATGTGCAACGCGTAGTTGAATATCGCCTGGTTGGCTCCGTCAAGGACCAGCTGGACAACTTCTTGAAAGGTGAGAAGATACGACCACACTACAAGTGCAGTTTGCGTATATTTGAACAGACGACTAACGGCCATTTTTCTTTTTTTCTTACAGGATTCCACGACATCATCCCTGCCGATCTTATTGCTATATTCAACGAACAAGAACTAGAACTCTTGATTTCCGGACTTCCCGAAATAGACGTGGATGACTGGAAAAATAATTCTGAGTACCATAATTACTCCGCATCCTCACCTCAGATCCAATGGTTCTGGCGCGCAGTTCGATCATTTGATAAGGAAGAACGGGCGAAACTTCTCCAATTCGTCACTGGCACTAGTAAAGTCCCGCTCAATGGCTTCAAAGAGCTTGAGGGTATGAATGGCTTCAGCAAATTCAATATTCACCGAGATTATGGGAATAAAGACAGGTTGCCTAGTTCCCATACATGCTTTAACCGTAAGTTCAATTCCATCGTTCCTCACAAGTTTGGTATCTATGAACATCTGTCGACTAACTTTGGATGCAACAGAGCTCGACTTGCCTGAGTATGACAGCTATGAAACCCTACGGCAGCGTCTTTACACGGCGATGACTGCAGGCAGTGAATATTTTGGTTTCGCATAGGGGGAGCAAAATTGTGTACTTTTTGCGAATTTCCTTTGCCCTCGGTTCTGTTGTTATCATTTGCCCTTTGATTTTTGTCTTTTTTTTTTCTGCCCCTGTCTTGCTAAAATCCCCTAATCACAGATATATCTTTTTGTCATTTCCATTTTATGACCTATGCATTTGTTTAGTCAAAGCATCTGGCGGCGCGCTCACCTTGATATTTTGTTTTGTCATTCTTGTTTGTTCGCTTTCCGTGTTTTTCTTTTACCCTGATTCCAAACTGTACACTCGAACGGCACGGGTATTCGATTTGTTCTGTATTCGAGGGAAATGGATGGTATACGGGAAACTGTACTTCCAGGTTTTCTTTTTCCTTTATACTCCAGGTGGCAGGGACCACGTTTCACTTTTGCGTTCTCAAGGTTGTGCAGAGATAACTACTATCTAGCAACGGAGGAGAAGGTCGCCAGTTGGAGTGCAGGCCAGCTGCCGTGTCTACTTTTTACTCAATTGTTTTGATAGCCACCGCTCAATCTATCCCCTTGACACCTATGTATCTAGCTTAGCACTCTTAGAATTAAAAGTAGAGATCTCTTCCATGTTTTGACATCGGCGTCGGCTAAGTTACCGAATCGGGCCCTTCCTGGTTAGCGCAGGTGCGCGCCAAGCCCGGCAGCAGCAGAAATAAAGTTTTCCCGTGAACTCGGCAGAAAAAAAAAGATAGGCGGCGTCAAACCTCCATCCATCCACCATGGCTACAGTCAACGCTTAGCTATACATAGAACACTTGTCTCTCGTGCACAGGCCCTCTAGTTCTGATATCAGACATAGGGATAGAGGCCGTGCTAGTTTCCTGAACTTCATTGGATTTCCCCTTCAAGTTCTGCGGCAAAGTGTGAAAAACCGAACCTCATCGCGGAAGTTACTCACAATATGGCGACGAATTCTATCAAGCTCTTGACCGGCAATAGCCATCCTGAGCTTGCTCAGCTTGTTGCGGATAGGTATGTCTCTTCGTTTTTGTCATCCATCTGTGTATTTGTTTTTCTTTTTCGTTCTGGTGGGGTCGCGGAGAATATAATCATTTCCCCTCCCCCGCTGCCGGTGATATTTTGTTGCTTTTGCGTTTGTTTTATACCCGCTTGGAATTCTTTGACGCTTAAAGTTGATGGATTGATCGACTTTATTTGGTTTGCTAATATGTTCCCCCTGCGCGAAACGAACCTGGTGACATCTTATGGCCTAGTTTTGCTTGAACACCTCTATCAGATGGAATATATTTTACTGACTGATTATCCGATGCGGCTCTGTGGGGGACGTGCTACCCTCATAACCGCTGCTTATGTGTATACTGCAGGCTTGGTATCGAATTGACCAGGGTTATGGTTCTACAATATTCCAATCAGGAGACTAGCGTGACGATTGGAGAGAGTGTGAGAGATGAAGATGGTATTTATCCCTTTTCTAGCCTTTAGGAGTGTACCTTTGCGACTCTGTTGGAAGACCCACGTCCCGGAATTGTGCCTCTCATGAGCCGGGCTGCTATCGGCCTACTTTGAGCGTTATTTGCAATGCCGTGGGAAGCAAACAAGCAGTGACCTAGCAGATACTGACGTTATGATAGTATTCATTCTACAATCCACCCGTCCCAATGATATCAATGACGGACTCATGGAACTCCTCATTATGATTAATGCCTGCAAAACTGCCTCTGCGAGACGAATCACAGCCGTAATCCCGAATTTCCCCTACGCCCGCCAGGATAAGAAAGACAAGAGCCGTGCGCCAATCACCGCAAAGCTCATGGCAAACATGCTACAAACAGCAGGCTGCAACCACGTTATCACCATGGACCTCCACGCCAGCCAGATTCAAGGTTTCTTCAACGTTCCTGTAGACAACCTCTATGCAGAGCCAAGTATGTTACGATGGATCCGACAGAATCTTGACGTTGCCAACTGCGTAATCGTCTCTCCTGACGCCGGCGGCGCAAAGCGCGCCACCGCCATCGCTGACCGCCTCGATCTCCAATTCGCGCTCATCCACAAGGAGCGCGCAAGGCCTAACGAGGTCTCACGCATGGTCCTAGTAGGCAACGTCAAGGATAAAATCGCCATCATCGTCGATGACATGGCTGATACCTGCGGCACGCTCGTGAAAGCAGCCAGCACGATAATGGAGCACGGTGCCAAGGAGGTCGTTGCAATTGTCACACATGGCATCCTAAGCGGCAAGGCGATCGAGACGCTCAATAACAGCCTACTGACGCGTATTGTGGTCACTAACACCGTTCCGCATAAGGAGAAGAAGGAACAGTGCGATCGCTTGGAGACTATCGATATTAGCCCGACGCTTGCTGAGGCTTGTCGGAGAACACACAACGGCGAGTCGGTTAGCTTTTTGTTTTCGCATGCGGTGTCATAGCACACCTATTTTCCCTTGACTTTTGGTTGGGTTAGTTGGTAATCCATTTTGGGGTTTTTACGTTCATGTTGGTGTTATCTATTGCTCCTTTCATTTATTTCCCGCGTAATAGTACCCACTGTTAAGATATGTCCACCTGAGTTATGTTGATACCTACAGCATCAACTACAGCAGCAGCAAAATGAGCGCTCACGGAACAACATAAATAGGCGTTTTTTATGTTATACAGTCACTTTCTTTCTTGTTTTTGTTTCTTCGTTTCCCGCTATGCCGATAGGTGGCGGCGGCATCCTACCATCCCCCCACTCAACAGCCACGAACACCCACAGCTTCTCTTGAAGTGCATCGATTCCCCCGAAATTTCCCCAAGAACGTCCGTATGATACATGATAGCAATTATTTTACACGGCAAACACGCCCAAGGTGAATTCCAATAGAGTAGTTGGGGTATAATATGATTTGTATTGTGCTTGAAGTGAATCGCGATTGCATTGTGTACAGGCAAGCTATGGTCAAGTAGATCAGAAGCATGAGCTCTGTGATTAAGAACAAGCCTCCATTCATCTATCAACCTCTGACAACCGGACTGCATATCATCCCACCACACAAAGTTCATCTCTTTAACGATTCGATCAAAACACTGCTTCCATCACTGAATTCCGTCATATATTGATTTCATTCCTCTCTTTCCACAGCTCCTCGGCGGCTGCCTACGATCAAGAGCGGTAATAGAGACAGGCTAGAGAACGGTTTTGTTAAAAGTACGTTGGCAATAATAGCGGTGTAGTGTCGTTTATGTAGTAGCAGTTACCTCTCTTGCCTTTTACTTCCAATTGTTAAATCTTCTGGGTTGATATTTGCTCCGTGAGCTCTGCCTCGCTTTGGTTGGAAAGGATGCTGTAAACAGTATAACACTGCAATTCGGTTAGATGTGTTCAAGCGTGCCACAACGAAGATACGATAGAGGATATGTGGAATAGGCGACTTCCAGAATGCTGACGGACGAATCGAGGTATCTCATTGTCAATAGAAGGACCTGGCGGAACCCTAGAAAGAATTTTTGGATTTTTGGAAGTCTCCTTTGCACCGATGGGGACCAGAGGAAAGGAGGAAAAAGTGAAAATACTATAACATGCTTTCCTTAGTAGCAAAAAAAGGAGAAAAAAAAACAGAACAAATTCCCATTTGTGTATTGATTGATTTGCCCAATCCCACCACGCCATCTGATCGTCAAGCATCATCCCTCGAGTACTTGGTTTTCGTCTATCGAGTTCAAACACATGGAAAAACGACTCCCACCCCCAATCCAACCTCCCCGGTCTCCGCTTGGAAGACCCGTCAAGACACCGTCTCTCCTTAACCTCCGCACTACCATTACTTCCGCATCGACGACGCTCTTCGCTTTCGCAGCTCCACACGCTTGGCCTTCTCCTCTTGGACACGGGCAGCCAACAGCTTGGCATAGTCGTTACTAGATTACCAGGAAAAGACAATATATTAGTATATTTTCACACACGAGTTCATTTTCATCACCCCCATTTAGCCGCGGTGGGCCAAAACCGAGTGTGTAGGATTGGGTGTCCAGCTTACGCTTGCTCCTTGGCAGCCTCAGCCCGGCGGCGCTTGAGGGCAATCCGCTGGCGCTTGCGTTGGAGGCGCTGCGGGGTGACGAGACGTTGAATCTTGGGGGCCTTGGTGTATTCCTTTCCGTTCTTGCCGGTGACGGTGCGGCGGATGACGAATTTTCTCACATCATCCTTCTTGTCCAGACCGAAGAAGTTGCGGATCTTGGTGGCACGCTTGGGACCAAGTCGCTTGGGGTTGACGACATCTGTGAGGCCGGGCAGTTCGCCTTCGCCCTGCTTGACGATGCTGAGGGCCAGAACACTGAGGTCGAAGTTGGTAATGGCTGGAAGTCGTTTGACGCGTCAGAAAACGGCTCATATCTATATATATATATTTTCGTTGTCTTCACAGGGAGCGGTGAATGGATAGAGTATATACCTCCACGAACACTCTTGCGCTTTCTCTCTCCCGTTCGGCGGGCGCGGTAGCAGCTGTGTATTCAAATTAGTACACAGGAGCTCCTTGAAATCTCGAATAGGGCTTAGGAATCATATGTTACCTGTGTCCATCGCTGAGGAGCAGTCTAACACGGGTTGGGACCAAAACTGCAGCGAAAAATAAGTTATCAGTTTCCACTCTTCACACCTGGGCTCCAAGCATCGTTATCTAGGTCGAATTAAAACGTACCACCCTGCTTCATGGGGAAACCTATTCAGTTCAACGGAAGTTAGCAAACCAATTCCAATATATATAAACATTCCACCAAAATCTTCCCTGCCAGAGTGTATTGCATTTCCACCCGTACCTTGCTTGTCGTTTCCACCAGTGATTCTGAACAAATATCCTTTGAATTCATCTCCCAGAGAATCGCCGGGAATCTATAAAACACCATAGCAAAAAGAATCAGCACAAGAGCCCGATCCAAAAATAAAATCTTATTTCTCCCACGGAAGACATTCCGCCTGCCGGAACACCGTAAAGGAAGAGGCTACGGAGGTAGGGGGAATTGCTGACTTCGGTTCCCATGCGCTTCTCCATGAACGGCCGGAGCTTGCGTTCATCGTCAATCTCGATCAGTTTCTGGGACCCATTGGCCGGGTAGGATATGTTGAGCTTCATCTTGACGAAGGTTCCGCGGTCAAGACGGGAGGCGCAAAGTTGTCGGTCGGTCGGTCGGTTGAGGTCGTCGTCGTCGTCGAGCGTGCTGGAGATCGAATCTTTTGTGGTGGGTTTTGCTGGTGTAGCGAGGTTTGCGGACTGTGGGCGGTTGACTAAGCGACGCTTAGCCGTAACGGGATGGCCCCATTATATAAGCAGCCCTATCCGCCAAGAGTATTCGTTTTGGGCTGGTGCGCACGTGATATCAACCGACCCTCGAAAACTGTCTGCGATACAAGAAAATTATTCAGAAAGCATCACTTTCTTTAATTTAGTAGCGATGCGAGCTATTATGAGACAATAAAAACCATATAAATGTCTACTTCTATGATACTTCGATTTGCATTTGCGTGGCTGTTTTTAGCCCCTCTCTCCTGCCATTTTGTGATGCGCTGATGCAGCTCTGCTGCCCATCTGCTCCAGGACTCGTTCAGCTATTGGCTATAGAAACTTCCATAGAATCTGAACAGAAAAGTTGTTTAGATATATTATTACGTCCTGCTGACTACCACTCAAATTTCAGACATATCCTTCACCACAGCAGTAGCCTGTCTGGTCGAATGGAGTTGAAAAGAGGCTGCAGAAATTGCAATACCTATCTGGCATTGAGTTGGCTCGCAAAGTATGCATCGCAGTCGAGTGTAACCTCAATTTCTGTAAACCATGAATACAGAAGGTAGGCACGGCTCACGTCACCGCCAGCTCCGTAATGTATGCCCCAAGGGCACTACCTTATCATTAAACAAGGCATAGACAAGACTCCCTGAGTCTCCTAGGGCAGAGAATGGATCGGCCGGGGCTGTCTACAAACATGCGGAAAGCTCTAGTCTCGTCCTGTTCAGGAGTCGACAAAGAGGAGCTAATTGATGAGGGCGAAGACGACAAGCCAGCTAGCTTGGGCCGCGATAATACCTGAAATAAACCACGAGTGTCCTCATGAATATCTGTCAAAAAGTCTTTTGTAAGTCCTGTGCTAGCGCCATGCTTGTATACAGCAAGGGGACCGTTCGCTTCCAACCATCTGGCAAGAGCAGTTGGATTTCCACTCGAAGGACTTCTTTCAACATGGCGATCGTCCCTAGCATCTGGTGAGGGCCCAACGATTTCATGGCAGCTCACATCTCCTAGTATACAGTGGAGAGGAGCATCGACAATGGCATGGGGTATATCAAGGAGGCACATCTCATCGAGAATAGAGCGGCCTATTTGCCAATGGCTTCTAGCCACCGGTCTTCTACCAATGCGTTCAAACTGGTTGGTTGTTGTTAGTGTCACGAGATTCCTATCGATGTTAATAGAAAGTGTATTCCCTGCGTCACCGAGAACATGGCGAACCGTCTCAATGGCATGCTTTGTTTCCAGCCCCGTATCCAGGGTCAAAGTTCACGGTGTCCGGGTTGACCGGGTTGCGTTCAGGAAATAGCTTACTTCCAGGTCTGATTCCCAACGTGTTATTTTCCAACGTGTTATTTTCCAACGTGTTATTTTCCAGCAGGACTTTGTTATCATCGTACTCGGATTCCCTGAGAGTGAATATCGGCAAGTCCGCTAATACCAGAGGGAGTTTCGGATAATGATCACGCCAATAGAGAATAATTTGTCCTTGTCCATCAGGTCTCCCCACGGAATAGCCAAGCTCCCCCGTTAGACTAAAGCCAAGTAGGTAAGTCAGCAGCAAGGCAAGGCTATCAGGAATATATACACTGCTATATACACTGCGGCTGACCCTTCGCAATTACTTTCCCTCAGAATTTTGACAATATGCAACAGGACACTCTCCCAAAGCACCTCAGCAGCTTCCGTATCTGTAAGCCAGTCCACCTTGATAAACTGACGAACAAAATCTGGACGCTGGTCTAATTGCAAGGAAGCCGAATTCCGCATTTCTTGAAGTATGAGGCGTAGTTCGGCATCTCTAAATTTGAGCCTCGAGATGAGCTCCTGTTTTGCGTGTCGTCGAAGTCGAGGTTTCCGCAACGAGCTGAGCAAGGGGGTGGCGGCGGCCATCGCAGGGCAAGGAGAGGAAATATGTCTTTTAGCAAGATATAATATTGAAAGCGGGGCCTGATGGGATCTCAGGCAAAGTAGCAATGATGGCAATGATGATTATGACCTCGGGATCCATTGATTGTTCCATTCCCTTTTCAGCTTAGAGTGTCAGGCCAGGTTTGACAGATCACGTGTGTATCTTTGGCAGAAAACAAGAGTATGCTGGATCATTACGTAAGTCCAAGGACTCTGTAGAACCAAGGATCCAATTGTAGACTAGTAGTGGCAAGAATTGCTTGACTTCCTATAAGAGAATTTCACACAAGAATTGAAGATTAAGAATTATAAAAAGAACTAACTGATTAATTACTATTCTGATTGTGATTGTAGTTATATAAAAAAGTGTAAAGAGAATCAAATTCTTAAGAATAGAAAAATAAATAAATACTGAGCAGTAAACATAAAAGTAAGAAAGAATCTAATATAGAGATAATAAAAAGAAGAACTTGAATGAGAAATTGCAGTATAGAAAAGAAGATTGAAAAGTAAAATAGAATAGAAAGAATTAGAGCTAGCTTCACTGCTGACACTTTCTCATCTCAACTCACATCATATTCTTACTGAAGAACTGCTTAATGAAAGAAGTATTATCAGTATCAGATTTCACTAGTGAGAATATTACTATCAAAATTGAAGTCTTTACTCTCTCAGTACTGAAGTAATTCACAAAAGATAAAACTATTATCTGAGATGAGTCTTTTATCAGATTGATAGTCATAAGTAAATGAAGAGATCTTCATAATACTCTGACATGAGTTTAGATACTTATCAAGCATCACTCAAAGTCTTGAAGTCTCTTCAGATTTCATCTTCTTAAAGTCAAAGAATATGAGATTGAAATCATATAAAATAGAGTACAGCTTTTTCAGAACTATAAGCTGTAAGAAATCATACACTCTTACAACAGTGTCAAAGAAGTTGAGTGAATACTTATTAATTCTCTTGAATAGTTCTTCACTGAACTCATATTACTTAAGAGATCTGATTATAATATCAAGATCTGTTCTAGTAATGATAGAATTCTTGAGTTCTAGATCATCAATTAAGATTCACTTGATTCTTTTGATCTCATTATTAACTAAGAATATCTGAATAAGATGAAAGAGATTGATAATTACTATTCTCAGTTGAATTCTGATATTATTCTCAGAATCTCATGATTCTTCAGATTAAGAGTCAAAGAAAGAAAAATGTTCTTCTCACAAGTTAATGACTGTTGATATCAACTCATCAATCTTTGATTGACAATTCTTCAGAAATAGTGTAAAGAATAGTCTATCTACTTGTCTTTTTATACTGTCTAAAATATCTGAAGTTTTTGACAGATAAATAATCAGAATACTTAACTTCACAAGAGTGTGATACTTGAGTTTCTGTTGTAATTGTTGAGAAATAGAAAACTGACAGTGAGAAAATAGATATTCAGTTTCTTGAAAGCTTAAAAGAATTGAAATTGAAGTTGAACTGTCAGTGCTACACAGCTCTGCTTCTTCTTCTTCTATTTCTTTCTTATCTTCTTCATCTTCACTCTCTGTCTCTTCATCTTCTTCTTTCTTATCATCTTCTTCTTTATTGCTAATTCTGACTGAAGTCTTTTTATCAGTAGAGATACTATAAGTGAATGAGAAAGCTTCAGAATTTATTACTGCTTATTACTGCTGTCTATCTTATTAAATATAGAGCAGATTGCAAAATCTTTTATGAATGAGATTCTCATCAATATAAACTGTAACTTTCTTAACTCTTATAATCAGAGTAGATAGTATAGTCTCTTCTTTCAACATCTGATAGTAATCTTTTTTTTAATTTAACACTGTTTCATTTAAACTGTTATAAATGTAACTGAGTAGAAGATTCAACATCTTCTTCATTTTCTCTATGAAATTTATCAAGTGCACTGTCTTATAGTTAAATAATAAAATATTCAGAGAAGAATATTCTTCACTAGTAGCAGATGAAACTGAAGAGCAGATATCAAATATGAGAAGTTTTTTATCAGATACACTTTCACTTTGAATCTTCTTTTTTAGCTTTCTACTTAGCAGAACTCTGATTCTCTCTGTAAGTATTTCAAGAGCTGTTCTTTTAACTGAAGAACTAACTTTCATAGTCAGTGATAATGATGTAAGAGCTCAAGAGCACTTGTCTGAATAACTTAATAGTTCAGTCACAGATTCTGAGACAGATTACTTTAGACTTTCTGATCTTAGAGATTCAGCTGAAAGAGCTGCTTTGAGATATTTATAGTATTCTTGAAAGTGATGAAGAGACTCAGCTGTAAGAATTGACTGTTGCTTGAATTCTGTAATCTTATCTCTCAGCTTAGTTATAATTCTGTCTGAATTATCTTAAGACTTCACAGCTTTATCAAGTGCTTTGATCAAGATACTAACTTATACATTCACTTGATAAAGTAAGAACTTCTTATTCTTCACAATATATTAAAGTATATCAATCATCTTAGTCTGTCTCTTAACAGAATTCTTCAATTTCTTCTCATTTCTGTATTTGATTGAGAATGTGAACATTATCAAAAAGTAAGTGTGTATAGAATGTTCTCTATATGTAAAGATTTGAATTAAAGACTTTGATTCTGAAAGATTCTTAACATTCTTGAAGATCTTAGAGACTAGCTTTGCATTTCTGACTTTATCATTGAGTGTGAAATATACAGATCATCAGTAGCTGAATATCTCAGCAGAAAATATTCTGAAGATCAGATCTTTCAGAATACTTTTCAGAGCTTCAAACTGCTTCTTAATAAGTCTCTGATAGAATGAAGAAGTATAATCTGAGATAATCTTATTAACTGCTATAAACTCATGTCAAAGTGATTATTCTTCTGAAGTGAGAGAGAAGAAGTCATTCATTCAATGATCTTCATTATATATTCTCTCTTATATATTCTCTGTTGAATATGTTTTTACTGATACAGTTCTCTTAAGTTTTTTTTGAATGCTTGAAGATACTGAGAGATCTGACTTCTTTGATATAGAAGTTAGCATGATCTTTTCTTCAGAGAGAGAAGCTTTTTTAGCAGTCTTTCTGATGAAAATCATTCTTACTTATAGAAGCAGAAGAAGAGAAAAGAGATGTAGCATTTGTAGTATTGTGAAAATGATAGATCTTGTTATTAAGAACAGTTAGTTGAGAATAGCTAGATATGATAAGAAAAGAGAACAGAGAGATGAATGATGAGATAATGAAAGAGTATAAATGTGTTCTTCTGATGTTCACTTATGCTGAATCTTTCACTCTGAAGATATGAATATAGATGAATAATTGTATAAAGATGAAGATGTAAGCATGTAGTGATGTCAATTCTCTAGTGAAAGAAAAGAGGTCAGTGATGCAAGAATTAACTGAAGCAGCAGCTGCCAGCCTAAAAATAGCAAAGAATTGACATAAAGAAATGTGAGAATTATGTGAGATATCATGCAGCAAGAATTCAAACAGAATAAATGTATAAGAATGTATACTACTGTGTCAACAGAATGCAGATCTGCAAGAATATCAACAATTATCTATGTGTCTTATCTTAAACATATTACATCTGCAGAGAATAACTTCTCAGAATAAATAAAAACTAACATATGATACAGAATATACATAATGAAAACAGTGTAAATGCAAAGAAATAAAGCAGATGAGATAACTGAGTGAAAATAAGTGTCAATGTAAAAAACTAAGATAAATGTCACAGTAAGAATATTGATACAGATATAAAGACTTCTAATGCATCTTCTCTTTTCTCTTCTCTTTTCTTTTATTTTACTGAGTTTCATTATAGAAAATGTCAGCTGATGAAATCTCTCAAATTGAATAGTCTGATGAGATGAGAGGTAGATTGACTTCAAACTCAGAATTCAGTGAGATTGTCAGTAGTTTGAAGATTCTTATTCATGAAATTATTTAACTATCTTGATTATGAAAACAACAGAAGCATCTTCTTCAGTTGATAAGATACTTTTCTAGTTCATAGCACACTAGCTATAACTTATATAAGAGCTTTCTCAGGTATTCTTCCTTCAGTGTGTCACTCAAGTGAAGAATGACAGTCATTATCAGATCACAAAGAGTTATTGCTTTATTGATACACAGATGAATATTAAATCATATGAAGAAGTCTAACACTAATGTCATCATATCTTTGAACTTCTCATAATCTTCTGTGAGCTGATAGAAGATGTCTTTAAAGTAGAAGAATATTATGAAAGTGTAATCTGTATTGAATTTTCTAAAATATCTTTCTCATACTCTTAAATGAAATAGTAAGATCTGAATTTACTTACTACAGTCTCTATACTCTTTAAATACTGATTTTAATTTAATCACATTCTTCATCAAATCACTGATAATCTTGCAGATATATAGAATTGTATTCTCTCTCACTCTCATCTCAGATATTGATTTCAGAAATCAGAGTGCTTTCTCAGAAATGAGAAGTATCTTATGATACTCATTCTGCTGATATACCTCTTTCTGCACTCTCATAAGAGCTCTTTAATGAGCTTCAACAAACTGCTCTCTGAAGTGCCTTTGTTGAATAACCTCAATCAATTATTATTCAAGTGTCTGACTTTGAATAACAGAGCATATTTTTACTAGATGAAGACACTGAAGAATTGTATCAGAGAATTTAAATAAAGACTTTGATTGTGAAAGACTGAATAAGAAGTTGAGAATTCAGATATTGTGATCTTTGAGTAATATTATGAGAGCTTCTTTACTTATTCTGCTAAACTCAGAGAGATAAAGAGAAAGAGAAAAGAGAGAGTAAATGAAGAGGAAATTATCTATCTTTTGAAGATTTTGAAGAATGACATGAGTCTTCTGTTTTCAGCAATAAGAATGACATTCTTTAAGTCTCAGTCATTTCAGAAAGAATAGATCTTGATTGAGAAGAAGTGATTGAGTTCTTTCAAATCTGAATGTCAAGATCTTGGATTTTGATATTGAGAACTCTTCTGAGTCAAAAGAAAAAGATAAGACTCTGAAATTGAATATGTTATTCTTACTTACTCATCTGAAAATTGTCTCTAAGTGAGTTTCTTTACAATACAGATGATTGAAAACTCTGTCTATTCTAAACCTGATCTTTCAAGATATGTATCTCTTCAGTGAATAAGATAATCTGACAGAAGCTGAAGCTGTGAAGAAGTTCTGAAGTTATTCTTCTTAAAAGCTTCTTTCACTTTCTGTTTTAAGAAGTCAAGAAGAGTCTGAAGCTCTTTGAGTAACTCTTTATCAAAAGTTTGCTCTTGATAGAGAGAGAATTTCTGATATTCATCAGTTTCTACAGAATGTTTACTGAGATTCTGACAGTCAATTCTTTGTTCTTTGAACTCAGTGTCTTTATTATTACTTTCAAATAGACTCTTGAACTCTTTCAGAATCTTCAACTCTTCAGTGTTCAGCTTCAAGAATCTCAGATCTGTTATCTTCTTGAATTCTTTATTATAAATCTCTTCTGATTCTTCTCATCAGAAAAGATCTTCAAACTCTGAAATGAACATCTGATAATCTGCAAGAATAGAGAAAAGAGATTAAAGAGTGAGTGCTGAGTCTGATATATGAGTGTCTGTTCAATGAAAAAGAAGAATTAAGAAAGACAAGTTAACTAACACAACAGAACACAGAATATTTGTGATAATATAAAAAGAATAAAGAAAAAAGAAAAAGAAAAGAGAAAAGAAAACAAAAACAATTGAAGATCTCTCACATACATGAAAAGAGCTCTTCTGCAAGATAAATAAAACAAAGAAAAAACAGAAATGTTATTGAAAGAAAGAAAGTGATGACAAGAATTCAAGAAGAGAAGAAATGAAGTAAGTCTTATCTCATCTCATATATTAGCTTCTGCTAAGAGTGTTTAATTATTAATTTATATAATCTGTCTTCTTAGAAGATTAGATCTGTGAATGAACATGTTCTTCTTTATTTATAGAGAATTGTCAATATTTTCTGAGTTGAGATAGAAAGTTCTTGATATGAAGACTTTGAGATAGTTAATATAAATCTTAAATGAGAATCTTTCTTCTTATGAGTGAGTTATTCAATAGAAGTAATCTCTTGAGCTAGTTTTCTCTTCAATAGTGAAAGACTCTCTTCATCTTTTTACTAACTTATTCTGATTCTTTTCTTTCAATATAATAAGCTGTTCATTTTCAAAGAACTGAATCTTTTTTTTAATTTATTTTTTATTCTTTATTCACTGATGATTCTCATAGACAACTCTCTCTATCTCTGCTCTATATGTTATATAAGCTGTGACTGAGAAGACTTCAGAAGAATGATAATCTCTGAGACTGCTGAGCTCTTATTCAGAGAGATTGAGTGTCATCTCTAACAGAGAATTGACTGCTATCTTAAGAATGTCTTCTTCAGTAAGATTCAAATTACTGTTTTCTAGTATACTCAGAGCTAACTCAGCTGATGTGAAGTCTAAATACTTAATTATTTATTTATGAAGAATCTCAAGTGTGTCAGAGAGTGCTATATCTCACTGCTGTTTAGAAATTGTTGTTATCTTTATAAGAATCTCTTGAAGTTAATGATTGATATTTTCAATCTTCTCAGTTGATTTGAATGAGTCAGTAGATCTGAAGCTTATGATTATACTGTATCTTTTTACTCAATCTTTTAGAATCTAACTGATGAATGAAGACTCAGAATCAAGATAAAATTCTATTATATCTAATTAAGAAAGAATTTATAATATTCTCTTCAAGCAGATCACAATATATTCAGATAATTATCTAAACACTGTGAAGACTATCAGAAAGAAAGTGAAATAATCAATAATATTTAATATGAATCAGTTCTATAAGTGAGTTTTCAGCAGAGAATCTATAAAGTTTATTTCAAGAATTTAGAAAAGTGTATTCAGTATAATAGAATTTGAAGAGACTGTTAAAGAGTAAGTGATATATCTGATATAGATAGAGCAGCTCTTGATTCAATTCTTAATATTACTGAAGAGCTTAGATCATCAGATTCTTCTCATGAATCTCATGATAATCACTTTTGTATCTTAATGTCTTTTTTGATTATAATTTTAAATGAGAACTTGATGAACTTTTATCTCAGATATGCAGAGAAGATTCAGTTCTATTCTCTTATTCTTCTTATAAAGAAAATTATCTTTAATCTCAAATTTTCAGATTTCAGTAGACAGCTCATCTTCTTCAGCTTGAAGAAATGAATAAATATCATCAAATTAAATAAAGATATAATAAGCTCTGTCTCAGTTCTGCATCATTGAATCTGATGTAATTCACAGATTATTACAGTCTAAGATCTGCAGAAAATCTGAGTAGATGTTCAGATATTCTTGAAAGTCTCTCTTTCTATTCTTTCATACTCAAGAAGTGTCTTTCTCAGTGACATTCTTTAATAAATCTTTGACTAATGATGTTGTATTACATTCTTCATCAAAAATTATCTAACTTAAGATATCAGTCATCTTATTTCAAGTTTCAGTAATATATCTGATTTCAATACTCAGAGCTCACAGCTTTTTCACTCAACAGATATAAATTTCTTTATAAGAGTCACTCTTAAGAAAAGAAGTGAGTAGTTTATAATCAGTATGTATTATCATCAGAAGCTGAAAATTCTGATAATAGAAAAAGTATTTTTCTGTGAATTTAATAATGATAAGTAGTTTCTTCTTGTAGATGTCATATTTTCACTTCATGAGTGAAAGAACTATTAAATTATATAGAATCAGTGCTTTAATTATCTTACTCAGATCTCTCTTGAGTTCTTACAGAACTGAGTGATTATCAGTTCATGAGTGAAGTCTGAACTGTCAAGATAGAAATATATAATCTTATTTTATTCAATTTCAAATGAAGTGACAGTTATAGTCTCTTTAATCTTAAGAAGTTTGAATGAAAGTTTTTCAGTATCTGTTCAACAGAATTTAACTCTTTCTGTGAATCTTATAAGTGATCTGACTATTTCAGTGAAGTTGATGATTCAATATCTCAAGATTTCTAGACTTTCTAAGAAGAATTGAACATCAGTCTGAGTGAAGAAAGTCAGTTATTTGACTATTTTCTTAACTCTATCTGAAAGAATTGTTATTACTTCTTCAACTTTGTGAATTATATCTAAAATCTTAACTTATTTGATAAAAAGCTTTAGCTTCTTAAATGACAGCTTTAGTTTGACTCATTCAATTCTTGAAAATAATTCATCTCTTAGAAATTCATATAACTTCTCTGATGTCTGCAATTCTTCATATAAATTATTTATATATACTGTTATCTGAGATAAACAGTCTGAGCTGTGAGTATATAATAGTGAATTTGAAGAATTGAGCACTGATATAGATTCTAGCAATATATTGATAAGCTCACTTATGATAAACACAGATGATGCTGACTCTTATGACATTCTGATAGATTACAGTTATCTCATATCTAAAATTATAAATGTATAGTATTTTCTATGAGAAGACTCTAAACTAATAAGAAAATAGATATGTTTAAGATCTGCTGTAAAAAATATTTTATATTATAAATCTGATAAGTAATCATATACTCTTTCAGTGAGTTTTATATATATTCTGAGAAGAACTTCAGAAATACAATGATAATTAAATATAAGTCTTAACTTATCATCAGATTTTCTGTTGATATTTTTAAGCACAAGAACTACTCTTATATTTTATAATGAAAGAGATTCATTCACTACTAAAATTGATTCATAAATATCATCTTTGACTTCTTCTTTGATCAGCTTTCTCATTTATTATTCATGTATCAGTGTGTATCACTTCTGAGATTTAACTGAATAAAACTTGATTCTGAGCTTAAGATTGACTTTGTGTATGATAAGATTGATATAAGAGAGATTATTCAAAGATTCTTCATTAAGATGTCAATATTTATATAAAAGTTTAAGAACTTTTAATTTTAAGAATTCAGATAAAAGAGAATCAAGAGTAACTTGACTATTCACTAATCACTCTTCTAGATCTTTCTCTGAAAGTTTGTAATTGTCAAATTTCTCTTATGAAAGAATAATAGATCTTCTCATAGTAGAAAAAGATATTGAGAACTCAGATAAAGATGAATAAGATACTTACAAGCTCTGTGAAGAAAAGTCTGAGAGCTGAACAGCTTTACACTCAGATCATGAAAACTTTAGCAGTTTTAAGTCTTACTGAGAACTCTTTAAAAATTCTTCTTAAAGATATCAGATTTATCACTTATATTAAACAGTTCTTCATAATTCTTCTGCTGATATTTATCATCATTCTTCTTCTCACTTTCAGATAACAGATTCTCAATTGAGAGATTAAAATGAGATTCTTTCTTCTTTTTCTGAGTTGAGTTATTCTTCTTATCTTTCTTACTAAAGAGATGAGATGAGTATATAAGAATCTTAGTGTCTGAGATATATATGAGTTCAGATTCTTGAACAATAGTTCTTACTTCATCTTTATCAGTGTTCTCAATCACTAAGATTTTATATCTTATATTGAGTCTTACATTGATATCATAAAGTCAGAGAATACTCAGAAGAAGATCAATCTCAATTACATTCTTCTTAAGTGTAGAGATGATAAAACAGTCTATCTTTCTTTAAACACTCTCTACAGTGATGTTCAGTTTCATTCAATGATAAAGAATTGTTTTAATCTTGATTACTGTTTTTATCAATATTCTCTGATAGTCTATTTCTGATAAGAGTTTTACTTTAAGATTATACTTCTTAATGAAGAGCTCACTGATCAAGTTAAGTTTTAAACTCTGATCAGCTTATATCATAGCTCTGAGAAGATCAATGATTCTTTCATTAATCTTGATTTAAGCAGAGACTCTGAATACTTTCTTCTTATTTTTGAGTTATTTAAGAAGTCTAGTGTTGATATCAGCAGAGACTGTAACTGAATAGTTTATAATCTCTGAGTTAACAGTCTTCTTACATTATTCAGTGATCTCTCTTATCATGAACTTTTTCAAATCTATCATCAAGAATGATGAGTATTAAAGTAAATCAGATAAGAGAATTTCAGATTTAAAGCTCTCTAAGATCTCTCTAACTGAGAGAGACTTAAAGAAAGAGTTGTCAGATTCAGTAAAATCTTTGAGAATTGTGAGTTTTTATCTCTTTATAGACTGTTTCAGTACAGTTATTTTCTCAGAAGAGATTATCTATGAGTTCTTCTCTCTGATTTCATATCTTTTTCTTACTGCATCTCTAGTGATGTTTATAACTTTTTTATTTAAAGCACTCTTTTTATTTAGAAAACACTGCAGAGAAAGATAATCATTATTAAAAAATAACTCAGTAACTTCAGCTGCTACTGATTTAATATCTACTGTTTCAGTTTCTTCAGTTACTTCAAGATAACTTAATATTATTATTATTACTGTCTTATCTCTTATTAAAATAACATTAACATCAGTTTTAGAGAAGATTTTATCTTAAAGAATTGACTTCTCTCAAGTCTTCAGTGAGAGTTCTTGACAGCTAGTGCTGATATACTCTAACTTTTCACATTTAATATATAAAAATTGAAAGTCATTCTTATAGAACTGTTTAATACTATTGATAAAGTTATTTATACTTCTTTATTTTTCTGACTCTTCTTACAGAGACTCATCTTGAAGCTTTTCTTATTTTGAATTATTATTTTATAAATGAGTTCTTATGAATTTTGACTGAGTGAGAAGTTCTTGAGAAATCTCTCATTCAGATTCATTCTCAATGACAGTAACTCTTCTAATATATACTGTATTAAATTATATATACTGCTCTGAGTTCAAGATACTCTTCATCATTTTATGAAGAAAAATCAATTTCTTACTAATTTCTCTCATCTGATAATTTTTCTTTAGTTCATTCTCTACTCTCTCAATATTAAAAGCTTTATAATATACTACTGACAGAGTTATCAGTTCATCTATTATTTTAATTAATCTAGTTCAAATTTTGAATTTAATAAGATTTCAGATTCAATTGCTGATAAAAACTTCTAGAAGATAGATTTTTAACTTTTGAGCTGTGACAGTATTAGACAGTGCTTGATTCTTAATAGCTAACTGATATAACATCTTAATACTCAGCTGATAATATTTGATGAGATTTATTATCTCTTGAATGAGTTTTACTATTTCAGTTTTATAGAAGATCTTTTCTTCTGTACTCTTTTCTGAGAATTAATTCTTAAAGATTTTAAGAAAAGTGATCTGATTATTCTCTATTAAGTTCTCAAGAAGTCAGAGAATCAATAAATTGAACTGAATTCAGTTCTTCACTTCATCTATTAATAGAAGATTTATAGTAGAAAAAAGTTTTTATACTGATATTTTCTCTTCAACTTTTAAAATACACAGTTCTCATTCTAACTTCATAAGTCAACAGTTTACTGATTGACTTTTCTCTTCAGAGAACTTCTTATATATTGAGAAGATAAAATCAGTAATAGTTATTAAGAGATTATTTTCTGAAAAGACTATCTCAATAATTGTCTGTTGAGCTTACTTATTTCACTGAATTACTGTTGTTATTGCTGTTATAGTTACTACTTTCACTGCTCTGCTTATCAAAAATAATAACTGACTATAATCAGTGTCACTGTCTTCACTGAGTTCTTTATCTTTGAAGAATGAGTTCAGTATTTATTCAGCTATTAATTCTCTGTATCTGAAGAAAAACAGTATATATAATACTGAATCTTTAATCACTGTCTAAGAACTTAAGCTTAGTAATAATATTATCTATGATCAGAGTGATAAATCTACTGTAAAGAATTGAAAATTTTAAGAAGAAATTTTTCTAATTGAGTTTATTTCTGAATCAGACTCTTCTGACATCTGAATATCTCAGCAATAAAGAAAAAAAAATTATAGATTAAGAATTAAGATAAAGTATACAGAAACAGAACAATTAATAAAAGAAAAATTAGAAAAATGAGATCAAGAATTCTTTCACTGAGTTCTTTGACTCAGAGATCAGTCTGTTACTAGATCTTCTCTACTCAAAGACTTTATAAAAGAGAGTAAGATCTGTGAAAATATTTTTGACTTTCTCTCTGTTTTTCAGAGAAATCTTCAGATCTCTCTATTTATCTTCTAATTTTCTAACTATAACTGCACTGCTTTAGCTGCTATCTTACAGTTCTTCAGCAGTGTCTCTAGTAATTACTATTACTGATAATGATAAGATTCTCAGAGCTTTAATCTTTTAAGTAGATAAGTATTAGAAAATAAGAGTATACTGAATCATTATATAAGTTCAAGAACTCTATAGAATCAAGAATTCAATTATAGACTAGTAATAATAAGAATTACTTAGCTTTCTATAAGAGAATTCTGTATAAAAATTGAAGATTAAGAATTGTAAAAAGAACTAACTGATTAATTACTATTCTGATTATAATTGTAGTTATATAAAGAAGTGTAAAGAGAATTAAATTTTTAAGAATAGAAAAATAAATAAATACTGAGCAGTAAATATAAAAGTAAGAAAGAATCTAATATAGAGATGATAAAAAGAAGAACTTGAGTGAGAGATTGCAGCATAGAAAAGAAGATTGAAAAGCAAGATAGAATAGAAAGGATTAGAGCTAGCTTTGTCACCGGCGCTTTCTTTGGCAAGCTATCCTCAATCAGGCCATCCCCAAACCTCCAGAGCTGATCTCACCTCAGGGTAAGGAGCTGAAAGATATATTATTGATATTCACAGAGAACATGCTGTCCCTTGGCTTGATATATAAGACAAAATGAATTGTTCTGCTCTACTGAGTAAGAATGGCTTCCTTTTTGGCCTGGAGTGATTCTGCGATGATCATTCTCTCGAAGGCGCCGACGACGTCTGTGGCTGCAGATATCTTGGCTGGCCTTGGCTGCTCGCGGCCCCCACCACTCAATATCTCCAATCGTGAGTGGTATTTTTAGAGACGTTTTATGAAGAAATATTATGTGATCATATTTAATTTGAATTCTTCATAGTTATCAACAGCTGCAGAGTTCCTCTAGAAACTTTCTTTTGCTAGAGGGATAGAGATCTACTCTTGGTCAACTGAGCGACGCCATCCACAATGCGCGATGTTTGATACTCGCACGGAGTAACAGGCGAGTTACATCTTGAGCTGGTAGAGGAAACCTCTGACCCACGCTAGCAAGGGCAGAGCTTCCGTTCGCAGGGCAGTCCTGGGCCCCTGCTTCGTTTCCTTCGTCTGGTGAGAATGACTTTTTTCTCTTCAGGATTTAACTCGCATTTTCTTATGGACTGCAAACCGTCTTTCCCACTTGTTGTTCATTGGGCCAAATTAAAATCCCCAATCGATCACCAAAGGCTGTCTCAAACCTCTTCCCAACTTCCGCGTCTGGGATTATGGTACATAGCACTGGCTGGGAGTAGCACCAGTTCCTTTCTTTTTATCTGTCAGGCCCCGTAATCCCTTTTAGACATGCATTTTCAAACAGCTCTTACGCTCTGGGTCAACGAGCAGTGTACAGTATGCAGCATGCTCTGCTCTTTGTGGTTGATGCATTTTTTCAGGACTAGCACCACTCCCCTTGGAAGGCCCAGTTCGAACCGATTCGCTTGCAAGTTGGTTGTTTCTGGTAATGCGTGGGGTTATAATAATAAAGAGAAGATATGGCAAGTTTGCGTTTGGGAAGGGTGCGGACCAGATGGCTTTGTTGCGAGGTACGAATTCAACTTCTTGATCGTTGCGTGCCATTATTTATCATTGCTATTCCGGTTGCATCAGTCACGAGCTAAATTTAGGTTCCTTTCCTTTAAATCTTTGGTCTCCACGCGAAATATGGCGGAGCATCATCCTACTCGGGTGCTGAAACTGACATTGGCGAACATCAAAGGGCGTCAAACACTAGCTGGGCTAGATGGCTGGTTGCAGACCTGACCCAACTCGCCGTTGGATGATGAAGGAGAAATAAATTACTGAAATTAATAGGCTATCAGAAGAAGACATGGCAGGAGTTCACTATCCTCGCCATATCATTTACCATCTAGGATATTTGGCGACTATTCGAGAAAGCCATATAGCTTGCCGGGGGGTTCGTTCAACCGAGCATAGCTTCCATGTTCAACAAACTCTCAGCCAGGGGAGGTGAATAAATCACAAATGGCATGAAGTTGATCCTTTTGTCAGCGATAAATGCGGCATATATTTCTGCATCCAAGGGAGCGGAAAAGTTTGTCGATTTACTTTATCGAAACCAATTCTGCCATCCCTGACCTGGTATGCCAGTGACGTTGGTAGACTAAATGACCAAGATCGAATCTTATGGTGAAAAGGGCATGGTTGGGCCAAGTTTAGCCAGGCACTACGTACCTCGTCGCAGTGAATTATTATTCCGGAGCCAGGATATTTCTTTCTTAGCTGTGCAAAGAAAATCCTCTTTGGGTAATGATGAGACTGCGCCCTTGAGACTCACTGCCTGCGAGCCAAGGTTATTGTGGCGGACGAATTGCTTGTGAAAGTGAAAAAATCTGCCAGCCACCTGAATATTCTTAGCAAAACACTGTGTAATTAGTCATAATATTCAATCTTTTTAATATTCTTTCAAATCAATATTCAAATCACTCAAATTATTCAAATTAATATTCAAATCATTCAATATGTTATCTTCATTAAATGATTTTATTATCAATGAGATTGTATAATTTCTTAATAAAGATTATATATCTGCTGAGATCACACAAAGTCTTAAATATTATCTGATCACTGTATATTGAATTTAATATAATCTTTACTGCTTTGAAACTATCAGAGCTCTGTGTTTAAGATATAAAATAAAATCAAAAATTACAGCAGAGATTCTATCTGAATTAAAGAACTTCTTTACAGTATATTCAACTGCTTATTATAATAAGACAGTTACTTTTATAAAGAATGAATTTGATATTAAAATTCACTTTCATTTAATCTTCAGATTGATGAAAAAATTGAATATAATATATAAAAAGATGATTACTCTAGATTCTATTAATCAGTATACTGACTGATATATTAATTCTATTCATTCAGATTGAATCTATTATCACTCAATGTAATAAAGAACTCTGAGTGAAATGATAAATTCAACTTATTCAATACAAGTCAGATTAATTCATTTTTTTAGATGAAAGTGCTGTGAATGAATATACAGTAGATTGATGATATAAATGATCAAGCAGAGAATTCTCATATTATATTAGAAGACTCTGTATATGATTTTGAAGATAATCAATATTATCTGCAATAACTGTTAATAAATATCTTGATTATAATATATATCAGAGATCTTATAATACTGAGAGATTCAATAAATTTATATATATCTGAATATTTCTCAAATATCAGTAAGATTATCACTATTTAGTGATGAATAATTATAATACTCATTGATCTCAGACACTGTGAGATTTTTGTAGTTATTATTATTATTATTCTTCAATTATAGATGTATGCAGTCAGAGACTATGACATCTATCTGAGAACTGAAAGTTCTCAGAATTTCTCTATCTAACTAGCTAATTTACAAGTATCAATTTCAATATGCTAATAGAAAATTTCACACAGAATACAAAGACTTCTTATTATACACACAATTTTTGTAA
>PDNC01000115.1:0-87364 GCA_002572885.1 Blastomyces parvus | reverse complement strand
AAAAGAAGCCCCTTTTCCACCATCAATCACATAGAACTTCAGGGAGCGAGATTAAGTATTAGATTAGCCCTTAGACAAAAACAAAGCAAGAAATATTAATAAATCCCCCCAGCCCATCTTGAGCAGGACCATTCCCCCCATTTTTTTTCATGATTTTCGTGTTTTTTCCTGTTTTTTTTTTTTTTTTTTTCCTGTTGTTCTTGGTTCACTTCTATTAAAGTGTTTCTGTTTCTTTTTTGCTTGGTCGGGTTTGGTATCAAATCTTCTCTATGCCGCCGTAGGAAAAGAAATGAAATTGGAATATGGAAGTCCGAGAGAGCGTGACAGCAGAATGAGCCAACCAGCTCCCGAAGCCAGATTTTCGGGGGCGTCAGCGGAGCATTCGCATAAAAGGGACAGAGAAATGAAAAACAAATTAAGTAAATAGGGAAACACACGCCTTGCGCCTTGCTTGGGGAAATAACATAATTAAGAATGACGGGAAGAAAATTAAAAAGTAAAATGAAGATAAAGATAAAGATAAAAATAAAAAATAAAAAATAAAAAATATTAAGTCATGGAGAGATTAAGAGATAATAGAAAGAAAAATATTAATGACACTAAAAAGGGCGACTGTTAACTGAAATAAGGGGTAAGATAAGGGGGCAAGATAGGGAACACCAGGCAACACACGACAAGGATATGCCTAGGAATATTGTCCGCTGGTTGGTGTAGGTTGTACATTTCAGGGACGGAATAGTAAACAATACCTAGGTACTACTACTATATCCGATGGCGATTAAATGGGTATCTAGGTGCTGCCACTGGATCCAGACGCGCCAGACGCCGTACGCGCTGCGGGGGTGAAGTTGACCTTGCTGGTAACGGCACCAGCACCAGCACCCGCACCCGCACCCGCACCGGAGCCAGCCTCGGCCGCTGCTGGGACGTTTTGCATAGCTACATTTGAGTGCCTCCTCGTACGCTCGGAAAATGTATGCTTGGCCTCGATATCGCCCCGTTCAGCTGCGATGGTTTCCTTGGTGGTAACGCGTGTTTTCCATGCTGGAACTTTCTTGTTGAAAATATCTTCGACGGCCTCGAGGGATTTCCCCGCTGTTTCTGGGAATGCGAAGAAGACGTGGATGGTCATTGCGGCACAGAAGGTGCCAAAGACTGGTTTGTGGGTTAGTCTTTTCGTATTTTCAAGGGGACGGGCGGATTAAATATATTAAAAAAAGCGCCGGGGTGGGGGGCCGAATTTTCTAGACTTACTCATATATGTCTTCCACTGGATATTTTCAAAGGATGGCGGGACGAAGTAAGACAAGGCAAAATTGAATATCCAGTTGGAGGACGTGCACAGTGCGACAGCCTTTCCGCGGTAGCGGAGTGGGAACAGCTCTGGTGGATAAATCCAGGAAACGGGGCCCCATGTGGGAGCAAAGGAGGCCACAAAGAGGTAGGTGCAGGCCACGACAGCTTTTGCCGCGGCACCTGGGTTGACAGCCCATGATGCGGCTTTGAGTCCGTCGATGCCCCCAGGCACGAAGTGGCCATTGGCTCCCATGATGCCGCCTGTAGCAAACATCCAAGTACACATGAGTAGTCCTCCAACTAGGAGAGTGGGACGTCGGCCCCATCTGTCCACCCAAATAAGAGCGGGAACCGTCATGGCCACGTCTGAATAGAATGGTTAGCTGAGAGTATCTTTGAGGGATATCTATCCTTATGGCGGACCATACTAATGATAAATTGAATCGAAGATGACACAAGCAGGGTGTTGCCTCTCAATCCAGCCATTGAGAATACGTAGGTAATCTAGACAAAATTAGCATGTTGACAAAGGGTTATTTTATTTTGAAAATTGAGAGCCACGAATATAGCTCGCCTATGTAAATAGAACGGATTGTTTGCGTACATAATACATCATCACGTTCATACCGGTCAACTGGCTCCAAATCTGAGTGAAGACACCAACATGGGTTCGGAAAATCATCTTCCGTGTGAAGAGATCGAAATAACTGCGCAGGTTAGAATCATATTCTGCTTTAAGCTAATAGAAGGTATAGGTGAGCATACGTGGTATCGTTAGTTGCCTCCATATTTACAAACTCGCTAATTTCTTGCAGCTCGGCTCGAACGAAGGGATGGTTAACATTGCCTTTGCCATGGATGGCGCCTATAATTCTTTCAGTTTCCTCCCAGCGATTCTTTTTGGCCAGCCAGCGAGGGGATTCAGGCATAAAGAACAGCGCAAAGAGGAGAAAGATGCCGGGAATCATTTGGAGGGCCCAAGGAAGTCTGAAAGCCGTTGTTCCGTTTTCTGGCCCGATAAATGTACATCCATATGACATATAGAACATAATCAAGATGCCTTTTGTTGGCATGTGTTAGTAGTCGGTAAGGAGTCTTGAAACTGAGAAGCAGCAAGACTTACCCCATGTGATAGCCCACTGTTGTGCGCCCACTAATCTGCCTCTTTTCGACGGAGGAGCCAGTTCCGAAATGTAGACGGGAACTTGAGCAGAACAAATACCAACAGCGAAGCCGTTGATAAATCGTCCAGCTACGAGCATACCGATATTCTGAGCCGCGGCGGAGATCACACTTCCGATAATCCTATGAGTAGAAGTAAGTAAAAATTCCCGTAGATCCTCTTTTAGGGATACCACAAACCAAAATAAAGAGCCGATTTGGATTGATTTCTTTCGACCAAAAATATCTGACAGATATCCGGAAACAAGAGCGCCAACCCAGGAACCACCAGGCATGGCGGCGGTGATACCACCTTGGGTAGAGGGTTTAGGGCCGCTACAGCGACGACCATCTGGGTTGTCTGGGGTTATCACACCATAATAATCTGGACCTTGGTTGAAGTAGCAACGGTACTGCGAAATCGAGATGCTGTATGAAGAGAGCAGTCAGTTTAAGGATGCACTACAAAATAGTTGAGAAGGGTACTCTAACTAACATAGCAGACATGGAGCTGATATCAAACCCGAACAAGCCACCGCCGATCACGGCAACAGCCGCGATAGCATAGATGTTCGAAAACTCTTTCATTTTAAGGGGAGTTGTCCGGGGTGTTTGGCGATTCGGTTTGTGAATTATCAGCAGCTGAAGTCGAGTTGTGGATGCGTGGGATTAGTAGAGGGAGCAAAGTTGAGGGCTACAAGTAGCGAAGTAGAAATCTGTAGCCGAAGGAGGTTACAACAAAAGTAGAGTAGTTTTGAGAGCGATGAATAGCTGAAGTGGATAGAATATACTGGTCACCGATGAGATGTCAAGTAGAAGTAGGTGAAAGAGAAGTTGTGAATAGGAACTATTCTCGCAATCAGGAACCTACCTAGGTACCTATGCTCAGTGAGTGGGCGAACAACTAGGTGTCAAAAGCTTAGCGGAGGTCTGCGGGGCTCCATTCAGCGGATGCGGAGGAATTATAACCAAAGGAAGGTTCGGTTTATCCCAAGTTACAGCGTCATTCATTTCGGGGATTTAACCGGAAGTTAACATTGCAACCAAGGGATCGGCGTACCGAAATTCGTCGGGATAAGGTAGAAACCCTAAACCATTTTGATGCCAAGTCTGTATGATCTGCTAATTATCTTATAGATCTGGGGCGGATGGTATCTCTCTTGGTTATATGCCCTGGCGAATGGTCACTCCATATTGATGCTTTTTGATGCTGAACTTGCGTGTCTTTGGAAGACGCATTCAGGCACATGCCCTTAACTTGCTTGTGAAATGCAAGTAAGTATAAATTCATTGTAAAACTTCCACAATGGTATGGAAAGGCTGTTCATGAACTTGTTTTGGCACTAGGTATATGGTTCAGCAAATTTGTTCAGTATGAATGCAAGGAAGGTCCGGAAACGGATAGGGCAGCAAAAGTAGCAGATATCCCCACACTACAAATATAGTTACGTTAAGCCGATTTCAAGCTTTCCCCCACCTCTCGTCTCCTATACCACCTGGGTAACTTGACAAGTTCGAGGTTACCCTGGATGCTGGGTGGTTGATTGGATACGAGGGAGGCGGAACAAATACTAGCCTGAATAAGGGGTAAGTCTGATGGCCAACTTCACGCGACCTTGAGGATTCGTTAACTCTTTGCTCCAGGCGGCTGTCAGTCGGAAGAATGCATCATGGATCTTGCCAGCTGTTGCCGAATTAAGGAATCAAGGGGCGTATTTTTAAACCACGTTCAACTATAACCCCGGAAAAATCAAGTGAGGTTGTCGTCCGCTTGAGGCTGACACAAACTTCGGGCTATTCGGGCTAACAGTCGATCGGGCACTAGCCTGACTACACAAGCCGCCGTGCCAAGACTTCCCGAGTCGGCAAACCGAACGGCCCTTAGCCTCTATTTCAACCGCCAATTCCCCTATACGGGTAGCACACCGGGAAGAATATAGCCCGGCAGTGACATTTAACTGCTTTTTCATTCTACCGTTAAATTACATCAAAAGGCCAGCAAGTATTTTATCCAGGAGGAAACGAGGCCACCTTCGCTACGGAACACTCTTTTTGAAATCTCGTAAAAAAGGAAATATAGGGAAAAGAAAAAGCAAAAAAGGCTAAAATATTTGCCGAAGGACCCGGCAGTCATTGCTTGAAGAAAGCAAATTTAGACCAAAATAGAAACCGCATTTTTCACAGTACCCCATCACTCATCAAGCTGCTGATAAAAACCTACGCTCTCGTCAGCACAATTTGGACAACTTTGGCTGGTTCTGAAATCAAACTTAAAATGACATAAGCTTCTCCATCGACCAATCTGGGGTAAACGATAACGGAGGAAGCTAACCCCGAGAAGCAACCTTTGGATGGCGTGTGGCCGATTTAGGAGAATCAAGAAGTGGTCCACAGGTGACGGGCCCTTGGGTCGACATCCTCTTGAGCGCTATCCATGGATTCCAGTAAAACCGTGGCAATCAACTGCATCTAAAATACCTTTAAAAAATATTACAAGTAGTAAATTTCGCAAAGATGCAAGTGCAGAATTAGACACAAAAGGATGAAACGGCAAACAAAATGAGGCATGCATAGATATTTCCACCTCTTTCCTGTATCGCTGGGACGTTCCCGTTTGACCTTAATGTCCGCCAACTTTCTTGCACTTGCGCCAAGCGTACATCGGCTTTATAATAAGTAGTGTCATCTCTTGAAAATGTAGTATCTCAACAAGATGCCTCTAGTCGCATAGTAGATGCCCAAGGTTATTGAAATGATTGGGATTTATTTCAAACACTCTATACAGCCATTCTCTTCAAAGAATATGCCTGCAGCTCAGTAGTATGACGCAAAAGCTTTAATTTCAACGCTAGATCTTTCTTCAGTGAGAGAGACTCAGTAAATAGTTGATTACAAAAATTGCATAGGCAAAGAAGGCCAACAATAAACAGCAGTAGCCATGGCCATGGCTGCAGGTCTGATTCTCGTATGGTTCATACCCACATATCACGTAGTACAGCATCATCCAAACCAAAAGACCCTTTATCACTCCAAGCCTCAGGTCCTAGTCTGCCAGCTCCCAGGCGAGAAGAGCAATGCAGCTAGTAAAGTATCGATCTCTTCAACGAATTCAAAACGCATAACTAAGCTTGAGATAGCTTTCTCTTGCCTAGATGCAATCTGGGAGGCATCCAAGATAACAATGAAAGCTAGGAGGCGGGAAGAGAGTATGAGATGGCTTCATTAGAGTCCATCGTTTAGCCCAGACGGACAGGCTCCGCTTGGATACTGCAATAGCGGCGCCATTGTGGGTATTCGCAGCCTTGATTCACCGGCATCCGTTGTTCCACAGCGCCATCACAGTATAACAAAAAGTTAAGGAAGCTGTCCGTCAGAAATTGCGCAGAGCGCTTTGAATAGTTGGAAGCTCCTTTCTTCTCTGGCCCACATTCCCCGAGAGAAGAGGTATCCGATATCTTTAAAGCTGTAAGTTACCGGAGACTTTCTCGCAGTCGGATTGCCAAGATAATATACTTGTTGATCTTGTGAATGGGCCCGCCCCACAGCGCCTGGCGATAGAAAGCTGGCCAACTTCGTGTTGGGCGTATATCGCGCGCATACTCATAAAGTCATGCGCTGTACCCGCACTATTAGGGGCAGTGGTTGGTGCTAACTAGCCCATCGACTACTGTAAGGTAAATCTGCTGTGCTAAAAGTTTAATTGTTTCTGCATTTTCTGCATAAATGTACAAGTTGCCACCAATGATAGTATTGTGTGGCTTTGCCCACAAGAGAGCAAGTATAGATGTAAATAATGAAACTTTTTTATTTTGAGAATATCAACCTCATTACTGTTTCTGTGCGCCCAGTTAACTAGCGGGTCCGCTAGTGTATGTTTCTTGTATCCATAATTGCTGCAATTTGATGCATTGAAGGTTCTGGCCGGGATGCCATATGGGGTAAGGTAACGCGGCAAGCCCCGCAATGTATCAAACTCAACGGAAACCCGCCGGGAAATGGAGATAAATTCCTCTATCCAAGGCCACAAAAGACTGATAGCTCTGGAAGTGGCAATTCGCGCACTCGCTATGTGAAAAATTTTCTAGAATGTGGCTAAGTGTGGCTAATTCCTTTCTGCGCTGTCGAGTATGCACGGTACTAAGATGATTCAACCACTGGCAGAGCGCTTGTTCCCAGACGGGATCTGAGATATCCCAGGGTACTAACTCCTATGTTACCAAGATATCGCAATCCCATCTACCTATGTCATCTTGGAGTATTGCGGGACCCCTCAGCCAATCCCTGGACACATGGTCGCAATGCTGGATGAGATGGAACAGCCGTGGTAACAGGGGGGTGGCGGGTGGTGAGCAACTGTGAAGGAAGAATTGTTAGTAACTAACTCCGATGGCAGTAGTCAGCAATCTACCTAAGCGGGGGTTCAGGGACAAACCTTAGCAGCATTGGCACCGTTTTCTTCTGACCTACAGGACAGTCGTGATTGGCAGGGTGTTGTTGCGCCATCAGCATTAGCCGATGACCCTGGTGTCCATCCCAGGTGCGGGGTGAGTTGGACGAAGGAGGAGAGTTAACTCAAATGACAAAAAAAGATGTTCTATTTTTGCATATCTGTAAACGTGGCAAGTAGGGTGCTGTGGCAAGAGAAGATGTTTTCCAGATATATGCTGGAGAAGTTTAAGTTATACAAACTTGGGTGATACAAACGGCCAAACGGAGGTTTTTGCAGACGGTACCTCAGCTGTCTGCCAAAATACTAGACAACACATGTACTGCACTTCCTCCCCCGCAGCACCCGGCCGCCAACCCCACTCCCGGCGATATATATAAACATCTCGCCTTCCCCTCCTTTCGGCGCCGCCCGATCATTCCTCTCCCTATCTCGCACCGCCCAACGTTTATCTCTCCGCCATCTGTGGCATCAGATCTCGTCAACATCTCGCTTCCCGTCCTTGCTCATCGATATAAGGGGCAATCAACTGTGACTATCAGGCCGCTCGACTGTTTCAGTATCTATCTTCTAGTCATCTAGTGTCACCAACCGCCATCATGGGTGCTGACGATAAGTTTAGTATGTATTCTAGATTCATCAGCATCCCCAGCATGGCTCCCTATTCAACCCCTGTATTTACATACATGTGTGTTTGTAAAAAGACCAGCAACGGGTGCAGGATCAGGGGCTAACCGATGTTTTTTTAACCTACTATATAGACACTTACCGCTACAATGAAACTCCCACCTACACCGCCTCCAACGGCTGTCCGGTAGGTCTTCCCACATCTGCTACCAGGAGCTATACGTCTATATCCCTCCGGGAGGGGGGGTTGCCCACCGGAAAGAACAACATAAAGAGACGTACAATATATAGATGGTGCTGACCATAGACGGTTATATAGGTCATGGACCCTGAGTCCTCCCAGCGCGTTGGAGAGAATGGACCCTTGCTCCTCCAAGACTTCCACCTGATCGATCTCCTCGCGCATTTCGACCGCGAGCGGATCCCTGAAAGAGTAGTCCATGCCAAGGGTGCGGGAGCCTATGGTGAATTCGAGGTCTTGGATGATATCAGTGATATCGTAAGTCAAAAACTTCATTGCATAGGTCTGGTGCATTAGATAAAGGGTCTAACGATTCCCTCTAGACCACCATTGATATGCTCAAGGGTGTCGGAAAGAAGACGAAGTGTCTTACCCGCTTCTCCACTGTTGGTGGAGAGAAGGGATCCGCGGACAGCGCTCGTGATCCCAGAGGGTTTTCCACCAAGTTCTACACTGAGGAGGGTAACTGGGACTGGGTCTTCAACAACACCCCAGTCTTTTTCTTGCGTGATCCCTCCAAGTTCCCGCTCTTCATCCATACCCAGAAGAGGAACCCACAGACGAACCTGAAGGATGCCACTATGTTCTGGGACTACCTTTCCACCCACCAGGAAGCTGCCCACCAGGTCATGCATCTCTTCAGTGATCGTGGCACCCCTTACTCCTACCGCCACATGAATGGCTACTCGGGACACACATACAAATGGCTCAAGCCTGATGGCGGCTTCAACTACGTGCAGATCCACTGCAAGACGAACCAAGGCAACAAGACGTTGACCAACGAGGAAGCCACCAAGCTTTCCGCCGAAAACCCAGACTGGCACACCGAAGATCTCTTCCGCGCCATCGAGCGTGGCGAAAATCCGTCCTGGACCTGCTACGTCCAGGTCCTCAGCCCCGAGCAGGCCGAGAAATTCCGCTGGAATATCTTCGACCTGACCAAAGTCTGGCCCCAGAGTGAAGTCCCCCTCCGCCGCTTCGGCCGCTTCACCCTGAACAAGAACCCGCAGAACTACTTCGCCGAGATCGAACAAGCCGCTTTCTCGCCCTCCCACCTCGTCCCCGGCGTCGAGCCCTCGGCAGACCCAGTCCTCCAATCCCGCCTCTTCTCCTACCCAGACACCCACCGCCACCGCCTCGGCGTCAACTACCAGCAGATCCCCGTCAACTGCCCGCTGCGCGCCTTCAGCCCATACCAGCGCGACGGCGCCATGGCCGTCAACGGCAACTACGGCGCCAACCCCAACTACCCCTCCACCTTCCGCCCGCTCGCCTTCACGTCCGTCAAGGCCAGCCAGGAGCATGAGAAGTGGACCGGCGCGGTCGTGTCGAAGCAGATCCCCGTCACCGACGAGGACTTCGTGCAGCCAAATGGCCTCTGGCAGGTCCTGGGCCGCCAGCCCGGCCAGCAGGAGAACTTTGTGAACAACGTCGCGGGCCACCTGTGCAATGCGCAGCAGCGAGTGCGCAAGGCTACGTACGGTATGTTCACGCGCATCAATCCGGATCTGGGTAGTCGCATTGAGGCGGCGACAGAGGCGTTGGTGTCGCCGCAGACGCAGCCGCGTCTGTAAACGCGTTTTTGTGGGATGTTCTCGTCATTCGGCTGGGTCGTGGGGGTGTGACAGGGGTTGACAAGGGTTAATTTGAACCACAACTACGGATACTCTGTAGTTAAACAGAAAAAAGACTGGCCGTTAAATTTGCGAATTTTATATTTTGATTTTACCTTTCTTTTTTCGCTTTTTTAAACGTCTGATACCTGCCAGGATGAAATGAAAAACAATTAAAACATGTGAGAATATACCCACGAGACTAAAGGATCAGCTGGGTCAAGTCGACTGATAAGTTGTTTCGCTCGTTCATTTTCCGTTATCTGGGTGGTTAGTTACAGGTGACATGTGGTTGACGTGAAGAAACTTTGCGGGTCCGTGGCTGGCCCAGGGTCTTGGGCGGGACTGCTCATCTTGCGTGCGGAAGTAACTAAGTTAGTTCTCACTGGCACATTATTAGGTAGTTAAACACCACAACGACAGTAGTCAGATTACATCGAGCAACTTTTAAGTAGTTAACGCTTATCCATTTAGTTCCATCTGCCAGCACATGAATAATGAATAACCTTCAAAATTTCATATTGACACACGCGCGCAACTTCAGTGTAATCCTTCATGTCCCCAAAGCGAGAAGGCGACAGGCAGGCAGTCAGTCCAGCCTGTCTGACTTGCCCCCGCTAGCTAGTTACTTTTAGAGCACCATAACCATATGAGGCGGGAACCCATCCTTTCAAGGTTGTTCTTTGAATTTTATCCGCCCTCACGATTCAGTGGCAGCATCTGAAACGAAAAAATAAGGCCCTCGCTCACCATGGGAAAGACGACATCAACCATGCATGAACTTGAGCTGGCGAGCATGTGAATAAGGTATAAAAAGCCTTGGGGGACCCTTTCGCCATCAAGAAAGGTTGAATTCGCCCCCTCCCACCATGAGACTAGACCCATTTCAAAGTCGTCATTTCATACGTACCTGATTCTCCGCATCGATGTTTGTCCTCAGGCCCATCAATATCAAATGAGTCTAGTAATGACTTAACAGCACTGTGACTAGTGTGATTGTATGAGCCTAGCCCCCTTTAATGTGTTTATACACCTGGAGCTCGGGAGCTCATCATCCGATTGATGTCCCATAGATGCGCACTTTTCATTCCTAATTAATCCGTGTCGGGCATCCACAGACAATCAGCTAGCATGCTGAGCTAATCGATTTATTCTGCTCCTGGTCAAAGTCAGAGCTTGAAGTCATGGCAGGTGGGTTGAGGTATCCCACAGGGGTAACTCACAACTGGGTTTAGTTGACTGGGTGGCTGCAGATGCAGAACCCATGCACCTTTTTTGTACACTTTAGATATTAGTGGGAGTACAGACAGGATATTAGTTACGGGGTTTGGCAGGAAAAGCGGTATGCATCCTCATTTGCGCATTCGCCTTGCATCATCAATGGTCTGGCATGTCTCTGGCGTTCTTTGTGAGTTGTTGGCGGCGCTTATCGGCCCGGGCAGCGCTTAACTAGGGCTAGCGGCTCCTTCTGCATGCCGCACAACAATGACCTCGGGAGGCTTCCAACATGCAACACATAAAAAGCAGACAGCCTCAACCAGTGTTTACTTCTTCTTTTTATGAACAACAACGCTGGCTAACTATCTTGGATCTGTTGAAACCGTTGATAGTTTGTTGAGCTCCACCCTTCTTGCTAGCTTCCATTCATTCGCTGGACTATATTTTCAGTCTATTATTTTGCCACTATTTTGAAATCTCTGTAGGCTCCCGCTAACTACAATACCCCACCATCGATAACTTATCAGCACCATCATTGCTAGAACTTCCCTTTATAAAAGCGACTACAGCACATCACATCTTCCTAGATCGTGGAAGAATATAAATACAGCGAAAGGAATTCCATATTACACCTACTTTGTGGAGTCAACCTTGCCTTTACTACTCTAACTTCTATTTTAATTGCCCTTGCACCCGGCAGAGGAGCTGCCCAATTCACCCTTATTTGTTCACCTTGGCTTACAGGCCTAGACATCTCTCCTGAGCTCCTTGGAGGTCTTTTAAACATACAAAGCCTATTCTTATACTATCTTACGAAGGCCTACTTAGGGCTAGCAGTTTTTGAACATGGGGAAGACACAGGCCATGTTAAGTTGGTAAGTATTATACTCTCGACCATGAAGTTCTGGATGTGTTTCTAATATATAACTTCAAGGTATGCGAGTCTGAGGTCTCGAAATGTCGACCTGGTAGGAGACTATGCAGGCGATGAACTGTTTTTCATCGAAGGTGACTCGCTGCTCGCCCACACTTTCGCGGACGAGAAATTAGATTTGAACCCCGGCTTCCAGCTATTGCATGCTACATACATGATAGAGAATTTCCTGCGAGGATTGCACCAGCGGAAATGTAATTTCCATATCGTCTTTTTTGAAGAACATGCAAAACTATGCATTCCACCTAATATGCCAGATGACCTTCACCCAAGGTGTCTCCTAGCCCGGGAAGCCATAATCCAACACTTGCAGAGCAATGTTGACGCACAAACTCCGCCTATTGAGGTTAAAGTCTTTGATTCCTACCAGGGCAACAATTTTAAGAGCTACTTGGCCGCTTCTGGAGCGTATTTCATCATGTGTCATGATGGTGCCTTTGCCAATATTGAATCGGATGATGACTCTGTGGCCAGCTCCGACGATGAAGATGCCTTCTCTGATGGAAATTCAGGAGTATCTGATGACGACGATGACCAGGACAGTGACTACAGCTCCGAGGAAGACATGTCAGAGGCTTCAAGCAACGGCACTAGCCATGCGATCGGTTTTCGATCAATGATAAATTGGTTCATTTGCCTTGGCTACAATATTGGCCTCCTCAATAGCTTGGAATGCCGGGACACCAAGGTACAGTAACTTTTCTCCTTCCACATTCCCACTGATAGTCTGCGGATGAGATAACTGATGTGTAATCACATATAGGTAATGGCGATGATCGTCGAAGGCAATGCACAAGAGGCTCGAAATGTGTCCCTACATCCCTTCAGTACTAATGAAAATCAAAGCAAGAGTCCTGATCTGGAGCATGTCGTCGACGATGAGTCGGATTCGGAATCAGACCCTGACTCTGACAACTTAGACGATACTGATGCTAACGAGATATCCACCAAAGAATTCACAAAACTGGATTTAAATGCGAGTAGCTTCCCTGAGAACAATGCAGCAAGTGACCCGGAGGATTTGAAAATTTTGCAAGAATTTCGGGATATCTTGGACAACTCCGTTTGTCAAGATCTAACCCAAAGCGACCTGGTCGTCGTCATGACGCTGAGCTTCATGTACAAACGCGGCGCCCTGGATGGAGATAATGCCACGGAATCAGAAGCAATGCTTTTACATACGGCCATTATGCATGAGTGTCGTCTTTCTGATCGTGCCGTCAACCCAAAAACAAGTGACGGTGATGATTTCTTCACAGCCTTTACTAGATCGGCTTATCTAGTGCTTCGTTCTGATCCTTGGAAAGCAATTGTGGACGATAGCTCTTTATATTGCGATTTGGCTGATCTACTTGATGGCAGGATATTCTTCCATGTGTTGAGTGGAGGCATTTCTCAAGATATTTCCAAATCGTCGGTTACTTCAAAGTTCGAGTTGCTCACGACGTGGGTGAAACGGCTGTGCGGCATGAGCCTGACGCCTAGACTATTAAACTCAGGTAATTTGATCCATCTACATCTATTCCCCCTTTACGGTTTTGGCATTGATGGACAAAAAATAAAGCACCTCCAAACAAAACCAAGACAACCAAAGCAGCCGCCGTTGGGAAAGAAATTTCCAGGCCTGTACTCCCTTTCAGGCATCCTGTCTTCGATGCTCATCTGGCGCCTGTCCGCCTTACCATAGACAAGTCCCACTCACAAGGTATTACAAAAAATACTTCCCGGATTTTTCAAGAGCTCAGCCACTGGCACAACCACCGTCGCCCAGTTGGCCCTAAAATTGTTGGCCCGAAAATGACGGACAAGCAAGCATTCTTTGCTAATCGCCGCAATCAGTTCTTCATGGCGGAGATGGCCGATTATGCAGCAAGCTTAACAAATCCGACTGGTGGAATACTAAAACCTGAAACAGTTTTCATACAGTCTGGGAAAGATGACAAACAAAAAAAGTCAGCGGCATCAAAGCCCACTATCACTCCTCGTCCCAAGGCCAATGAGAAAAAAGGCCCTGCGAAGTCGAGCGGCAAAAAGAATCCCACGAAAGATCTTGCTGCCGCCGCAAATGAGAAAAAGAAAAAGGAAACGATTGACAAGCAGCTGCAGGCATGGGCCAAGGTGAAAACCATTTTCGATAAGGAATCCGATTTGGCAATCCGGTTTACGAACGTCAAGAAATACTTGGCTGAACGTCCAAGTGACAGCCGTGTCACTCTAGAAGCTGAGGTTTCGACTTACCTGCTGAGCATTTTGGTTCAGCTATGGATAAACAGATGCACCGCTGGCGAGCGAGACAATTCCCTCCATATTGCTGCATTTATTTGGGATATGGTTTGTCGGATTGCCAAGATCAAAGAAGGGATCACCCCTGAGATTGCGGCATACGTTAACGAAACCGTCAAAGCTCTTCGTTTGCCGGAGGTAGAGCTCGGTGTCCAACCCAGCCGGAAGTCGACGCAGGCAGCAGTAGAGTTTTCTTTGCTGGAGTCTGCCAAAAAAGGGACTTTGGATATCGGGCTATCTCCGACGGAATTCCAACTTACCCATGCTGCTCCTTTCTTCGATCGAAACATGGATTCCGCTCCTGATTCTCGTGTCCGCGATTTTGAGCCCGATGCGTGGCAGCGGCAGGTACTAGACGAGATTGACAAGAACAGAAGTTTGTTTGTGGTTGCACCCACTTCCGCTGGAAAGACATTTATTTCGTAAGTACCTTTCCGTTCGGGCTATTTGCTCCTCTTGCGTCTTTTATGTCCCACGCTTGTAGTGTTAATACCATGTTACAGTTTCTACGCGATGAAGAGAATTCTTGAAGATGATGACAATGGCGTCTTGGTGTATGTCGCTCCAACGAAGGCCCTTGTTAACCAAGTCGCTGCCGAAATCCAAGCCCGGTTTTCGAAATCATTTAAACACGGCGGCAAGTCTGTATGGGGCATCCACACCCGCGACTACCGCATCAACAACCCTACCGGCTGTCAGGTTCTAGTCACCGTTCCGCATATTCTGCAGATCATGCTCCTCGCGCCAGCGAATGCGAACTCATGGTCATCCCGAGTCAAGCGGATAATTTTCGACGAAATCCACTGCATCGGCCAAGCAGATGATGGTGTTGTATGGGAACAATTGCTGCTCCTTGCTCCCTGTCCGATTGTAGCTCTGTCTGCCACGGTTGGGAACCCACAAGCATTCAGCAACTGGCTAAACATGACCCAGAAGGCGAGTGGCATTGATCTCACGATGATTGAACATCGCTATCGTTACTCTGATCTGCGGAAATACGTTTACAACCCACCGAACAAATTCTACTTCAATGGTTTACCAGACTCTGTACCATTCGCCCCCACAAGTCTCGACAACGCGTTTGGTATGGCGTTTATGCACCCCGTAGCGTGCATTGTGGACCGTTCCAGGGGGATGCCAGAAGACCTGACTCTTGAAGCACGCGATTGCTGGCTGTTGTGGAATGCGATGAAGAAGTACCAAACAGCAGAATTTCCTGTGTCCAAATCGCTTGACCCTTCTGTTGTTCTACCGGATATCATTCGCAAGGTTGACATTGTCAATTGGGAAGCAGAGCTCAAACCGCTCTTGAAGAGTTGGATCGCGGATCCAAAATCACCCTTTGATTTAGTTCTGAACGAGCTTGAATCTCCGGTCAAAAGTGCCCGACGGCCTGATGTTCAGATCTCGTCTCGCAAGCCAAGAGAAGCTGAATTTTCACCGACTAAGATACCTAACGACTACCTGGAGACAACCCTTCCTCTCATCTGCTCGCTGCAGGAGCAAGGTGGTCTTCCAGCGCTGTTCTTCAATTATGATAGAAGTGGCTGCGAGGCTATCTGTGAGAAGGTGCTAACAGAGCTTGAGACAGCGGAAGAGAGATGGAAAGAATCGAACTCAGCTTGGAAAGCTAAAGTCGCTACGTGGGAGGCCTGGAAAACTTCGAAGGAGAAACTGGCCAAGAAAGCTGGCCCGGCTGATGCGAAGAAGGGTAAGAAGGGCAATGACCAAATGTCTCGAGAAGAGCGTATGCAGGACACGGCAACGGCGGAACCCAGCTCTTTTGAATCCTTTGACCCTGAAGCGCCCTTGGATGGATTCCATCTTGCAGATGTCAAGAAACTCACGCCATCTGAATTTGAGGAACATGCTAAACAGCTGAGAAGACGAGATGTCCCAGAACGGCTGATTACAGCCTTGCGACGTGGCATCGGTGTTCATCACGCTGGTATGAACCGTAAATATCGCCATGTGTGTGAGATACTCTTCCGAAAGGGGTATTTGCGGGTTGTGATAGCCACTGGCACTCTCGCGCTTGGTATTAACATGCCTTGCAAATCTGTCGTCTTCTCCGGCGACTCCCTCTTCCTCACCGCGCTTAACTTCCGTCAGGCTGCTGGTCGTGCTGGTCGTCGAGGTTTCGATGCTCTTGGAAATGTTGTCTTTCAGGGACTTCCTTATTCCAAGGTCTGCCGGCTGCTCAGTTCAAGACTCCCTGATCTCCGCGGTCATTTCCCCATCACCACCAGTCTGGTTCTTCGCCTCTTCATATTGCTGAATGAATCGAAACAAGCACCTAACGCGGTGAAGATGGTCAACTCCTTGCTATCGTCCCCGCACATTTATCTTGGCGGAGGGGAGGCGCGAGACTCTGTATTGCACCACCTGCGATTCTCGATCGAATTCTTACGACGAAACTACCTTCTAAGTCCAGATGGCGCCCCTCTAAACTTCGCAGGATGCATTTCTCATCTTTATTTCGTGGAAAACTCCAGTTTCGCGTTCCACTCCTTGCTGAAGGATGGTTACTTCCATAGTTTATGCAGAGATCTGAACACCTCGCGCAAACCAAAAATCCTTATGCTGATGCTTATTATGTCCCATCTTTTTGGCCGCCAGTATCTGCGGCCTTCTGTATTGGAACGTCAGCAAAATGCAGTTAAAAAGTCAACTTCGCTTATTGTCCTTCCGCCCTTGCCTAAGAAAGCAGCCAAGGTGCTACGTCGCAATAATAAGGAAATACTTAACATATACAGCACCTATGTCAAATCGTTCGTGGACCAGCACGTTACGGAGCCCGACTGTAAACTACCTTTGACTGGGATGAAGTGTGGCGGAGACACTGCTGTTGAGCTGGGCAAAGGTGCTCCTCCGTCACCTGCAAGGTATACATCGGCATTTTACGCTCTATCAGGACATCACGACGAGTGGAGTGACATATCCGACCTCTGCGAGAAAGTGCGTAGCGGTGTGTGGCTCGAGAAATCTGTGGTTCCCTACTTAGGACTATATCCGGAAGAAGATAGCTTACCCCTTAACGCGTACCTATACGACTTCTTCAAGCACGGCAACATTAACGCTATCGATCGGGACAACGGCATTCGCAAAGGCGACATCTGGTTCTTGTTGAATGACTTTTCCCTGGTCCTTGCAACGATTGTGACTAGCCTTGAAAACTTCCTCAAACTTACGCCGGGGACGGATGCGGATGCGATGGAAGTCATGGGCAGTGGTGACATGCACGAAGGGGAGGTAGATGTCACAGCCGTGCAAGGTGATGGATTTGGTGGCATGGGAGAGTTTGGGGACGTCGGCATGTTGAACCAGCCGGTGGCACCAACGACGGCTGCTTCCACTCTGGCCCCAACTGTTGCCAATAAACCGCGCAGAAAGAAGGTGATGGATAACTGGGACGATGAGGACGTGGACGAAAGTGACGACAATGGCGGTAACGATGGTGCCTCCAAAGGGGGCGAATTTGGGTATGATGAGGAAGACCCCACCGCTCCGTGGGATGGGAAGGATAGTGGTGGAATCTTCAATGTGTTGAAGGGGTTCAAGCTATTGCGGGCGGAGTTCGATATGAAATTCAGGGAGATGTGGGCATGATGTGCCTTGTCAGTTCGACAGTTTGATCCAGTTTTCATGTGCTTACTATGTTTTGTTTGGGTGTTTTATTTTGTTTTTCTAGATGGGATGAATCTTCGACAAAGCTGGGGTTATCATTGTAACCACCAGCTACTTAGAAATTGGTTCTGCTTGAAGTTTGATGCCACAATTAAAGAGGATATTTCTAGACTAAACAGTTTGTTTTATTTTTATGCTGGTCTGGAAATTTCGCCTTTCTAAATTATCTATTTATCTAATTATTATTATTTAAAAACAAAAAATCAAAACAAAAGAGAGATTAGTCTGCCGAGGCTAGTAGTTCGACCCCTTCTTGGTTTTATGCGCCGATGTGATATCCACGGCCGTTGAGGTTACTATCACAGTGTAATTTCATAGAAGAAAATCTCACGATCTTTTATAAAATGTGAAAACAATTCCACGCGTTTTCGTAGAGGAGATAATAAGTATTTATTCATAACGCTCACGTGCCTAAATCCGCATATTCTATTCTCAACTCGGGTGAACTGTCCTCGCTCGTGTGGTTTAATACATATCCGCATCTCGACGCCGGGTACTCCAACAGCTCAAGAACTCGGGGATCCGTATTGTTCTCAAGGTACATGCATATAGCCACGCACTCTATATGCAACTTCGCATAAACCCAGGAGCACGGATCTTCGCACATCTTGCCTAGCCAAAAGACTAAAATAAGAAGCGCCCTAGTTTCCTTGTTTTGAAGTAATGCAGTGAATTTCGGCTTCAGGTTCCCCATAAACGAAGCCATTGTAATGAAGTTCTCTGAGTTCGTTTCCATGTCTAGAATGGGCATGAGGCTGCGGAGGGGCTCGTGGTATGGGTTATTCTCATTGTTGCTGCCGTCGCTTATTTCACATAACTCGGCAAGTTCCGGGTGCAGCCCATCCCGACCAGTACGACTGTCCCTATTTTTGAGAAATTGGCTATATGACTCCATAAATGGCACGATCCAGATGCTCTCTGACAGAAACGGTTGCGTGAAAGGCAGGATGCGCGAGAAGCCGGATTGCATTAGAAGCCAGTTTAGAGCCGAGGGGTCAGAGGAGAATACGAAGGAATCGTAAGGCGAGCAGTCTGTTTCCAATAGAGGAACATCAGCTAATAGCATGCACGCCGACATTATACCGTCCATGTTGTCCTTGGTGATCTGGGAGTCTAGCTCTTTCTGGTAAAGACGAATCGCGTCTGATAAATGGCGAGTTTCTCGAACTTTGTAAGAGGCGAAATTTGGTAAGCTGCTTGCCAAATAAGCATTGGAAAGGCCTAAAATGGCATGCATAAGATACGGCGTCTGTGGTTATATGTAGATACTGCAGTCAGAATCTGGTTCTTCCCACCATTGAATTGGACGCCCTGGGCGAAATTTGGACGTACCTGAAGCGCCACCCGGATCATATCCCCTTTGATAACCCTAGTAAAACTTGGGGTCGCAGGGACTTTTCCGGAAAGCCCATTGATAAAGAGAGATAGACATTTGTATGCCTGGGTACGGTAAGGCCTCGACCCCCATGTATTATCGGTATAGCACAAGAGTTGCTCAATCTGACCAGCTATGTCTCTCGCTGCCATTGTCTGACAGTGCCCGTCCGGTGAGCTAGACTTTGACGAGCTGCGCCCAGACGCGACCAATTGTTGCATCTTAGGTGAGGGTTTGGGGGATGTGTAAATGCAATCTACGCCATAAGTCTCACATCTCCGGCATTGCGGTTTTGTCTCATCACACTATTTCAACATTCAATTAGAAAAGGGCAAAAGCCATTCCGTATCAGTTTACATAGTAGTATACCTTTATCCGTCGCTGCTTGCAGTTTACGCAACCAGTTCTGGATTTTCGATGAGACTTTCGTGGATGGTAAACTGGTTCGTCCGGTTGGGCTCCGAAAGCCCGCGACGGTGTTTTTCGTGACGGCCTTGGTTGCGCCGGTGGATTTTTGAAGCGGAATACCACCTGCTTCCCGATGTTCTCCATTATGGATTCTCCTCAAGGATAGGAGGTGGACAGTCAAGATCAATGCCAATTTCCAGCGGGTCGACAGCAAAGTTGAAGGCACAAGGACAAGTTATAGATATTGGTGATCGCTACGCCCTCAGTTGACGTGTCACTGGAAAACACGCAAAATAAATAACTTTATCAAAGCTCATAAATACGAGCAGAGCCATCGGCTCGGGACCATATTGCGTCACTGCTGAAAGGCTGAAGGCGGGACATGCCAACGAGGCTTGGCCTGTAGGTCCCGGGATCGGGCCCAGAGCCGCAGACAGGCGCCTGCGCTTGTATGGCTCGGGAGTTCCGATCAAGCTGGCTCGGGCTTGAGGTCTCAGCCCTTGACATACAAGATACCGGTCAGAACAAGTTGCAGAACAGCGCTGTGTCGATGGTTTTGTGGTGGACTTGGGAGACTTTGATATTGCGGAAGAGACGCTAATCCTAAACAGGCAAACCTGTCGTGTTCGCGCCTCATTCTTGGCATTGCGGCGCCGGATCGGCGTTCAGCCTCAACCCCTGACTATTTTTGGATATAAATACGCAGTGTAAGTTATCTGAAACTTCAAATGCATCATCTTCTTTGTGATCAGGGTGGCTGCATCTAGTAGTGTGGAACCCGCTGATTGTTTCGGCTTCCTTCCTCGGAAGAACCTGGTTTATTCATCCCTATTGCGGGAATGGTGATATATCTTCGGAGTACTCCGTACGGACTACGCATTGTCTGGCTCTGAAACGCAGTCATTGCACGCAGACATCCCATGGCCTATGGGGCTTTCAATGGACAGTCGGGATATATTATGGCACGAGATCTTAATAGTTATTCAGTCCGCTCTACATCCGTACACAAACTGAGGATATCTTCATATCATACCCCCATCTCTCTCGCAACTTGATCGAAGCTAACGGCAAGCTTATTGACAGCCTTACCGACTCGTCTCTGACTCTCTGGGTTCGAGAGAACACGGGCTAAATACTACTGGGCGGTAGTTGAAAGCCGAATCCTCAATTAGCGCTGGCACCGTTGAAAATGTGGGTCAGTGGGGCCGTGTTTGATTGCACATTTAAGGCCTGTTCAAAGATTTCATCTGCATAGCACCAGAGCTCCGCAGAAAGTGAAACAATGTTCTTTGAGGATGTAAATCTTCAGTGTTATCATCTTTCTATTTGAATCAGTTAACAATCAGACATTTTCGATGAAAAAAACAGAGTTCTCTCTGGCTGGATCCTGAATCAAGTCAGTAGTACAAACTGTGGCGTGTTCCAGCCTGAATCTTTTTGCACTAAGTTCACTGTCAAATCCTATAGGATTTGATATAGGATTTGACAAGCAACTGAGCACGCCCTTAACTTGGTTTGGCTAGTTACCTCGCTTGTGAGAAGTTGGCTGTTCCTCCCTCTCCCAATAATCAACCGCGCTATGGGTGCTTCATACAGAGCACAAGTCACTAACAATAATACAAATTACGCCATCTGGAAAGAAACAACCAACCCCGGGATAATGGGCAATCCAGAGAGCACAGGCCGGCTGAGGCCCCTGGAGAGAAATTACCTGAGCGCGAAGAGCTTCGTCAAAACCGAAATATCACATTCTTTCATAGAGAAACTTCCTATCGCTAATTCTCACCTACCTCCTGTAAATTGATAATTCAGTGTCATTATGAACCAGCAAAAACCCGGCTCAAGCGGTGGTCTCGAAACCAACTATGCGGAGGTCATGCCCGGTGGAAATGCGGAGTTTGTGCCTTATTCTCCACGAGGCCCGCAATCAGGGCACCTTCACGGAGTTCATACAAAGCCGCGTTCGCCATTTCGTTCTCGCCGATTGCGGATACTATTAATCGCGGCCATCGCGCTCGTTTGTATAGGAATTGGGATTGGTATCGGCGTGGCCATTGCGCGTGCAACCCAAACGGGAGATTCAGAAAGCGATGCACCATCGCCCGCCAATACATCACCCACCAATGCATCACCCACCAATACATCACCCGGCAATAGATCACCCGCCAAAACATCGTCGACGACTTCTCCCACTGCAACCACAGCCCCTAATCGCCTTAACGTCCTCGCCGCTGTCTACGGCAATGGTATAGTGACGGCAGACGCAAAACAGCTTGTCGATGCAGACGGTAATATGGCTTTCGACAGCAATCCGTTCCCGTTTCAAGATACTCTGTATGTGCCTTCCCTCCTTCTACCCATTTCCAAAATCAAGACTGCCGCTTCTTTTTAGCTGTGTAGCCTTGCTTGCAGGAGCTATATTGAAGGAAAAAACCCATTCCTCGAAAATGTCACTGTTATACCCGTTACAATATTAAAATCCTCCGGTTGCCTAATTTCATGATCTCCACTCCACTCTAGATACGCCAACGCAAAATGCTTCTCACTCCTCCACCAACTCGGTTCCAATGGCGGCGAGGATATGCGCATATTCCTCGGCTGTGAAAATACGGGATTCTATAAACTCGAAGCCGGTCCCATCGCAAAATCTAAGAACACACAGCTGGTGCCAAAGCACGACGATTTAGAGCAGGATGGTTTCCGCATTATCAGCGTCATATGGGGTGCAACCGAATTGAGAGAAAGAAACGTGCACGAGAAGGTGTTCAAGGCGGCGTTGAATCGCGAGAGTGTCACGTTTACGAATGAATATTTCGGGATGACGACCAGCCCAGGACCGCATAATGGGTTCCCTGTCGGTGTGGTTTTTTATAGACCTGCACTGGATCGGCCCATACGGATTCTCTACTCGCTGGTTAACGGGACGAGGTCGTTTGATTTTAGTTGAGGTTTTTATTGGCATTTTTATTATTTTATTATTATTCTTCCTTAGAGGCCCATATGACTTAGAAGCGGGTGGAATTGGTGGATTTTTGTTTCTATCTTGCATCTTGTTCATATCTTATTTCTCCTTGGATCCGGACATATCCAATATGCAGGCACATTATTTTTGTTTTGTATTTTTCAGTTTTCGGCGCTTATCATTCATGAAAACAATTTTAGCCTTGAGAGACGGCTGCAATACATTAAACTTTAGGCCTCTGCATCTAGAAGAACTTTGAAACCGTGACACCGGTTTGACCTTTGTGCCTCACCATCTCCTTCCCAGACCTCATCCAAATCGCTCTCACCACCGGCTACCAACAAAGCTCCGGTGGATGGACTCCCGCTTATTGGCCACCGTTACATGACATGCATTAATTACACAGCTGCTCCTTGAACGGGCTGCAGAGCACACCTGAGGAGAAATGCACAGCAAAACACCACTATTATCCGAGGTAGCAAACAGATGTCCCAACGATAGCATGGAGCTCATTTGCTCTCGTCTTCTGTAACCTGTGGCTATGGAAATGCACCGTGGAAGGATCGTGTAAAGCTGCTCCTCGAGCACGGTAGTTGGCGTTCCCTTTAAAACTGGTAATCCCGCAACCTATCAAGCGGGAAGCTGTTTTGCTAGTGTTGCATTTGCCTTAGGGACATGGGGTAAGTTGAGTAACGGGAAGAGCTGAATATCAATTTTAAAAAGGCCAAGGTGAAATAAACTGGAATTTGGGCACTGGAACAAGTAGTATGTGCTTTATGAAGTTCGGGCGCGCAATGCTAAGATACTCCCATAATCACAACGTTGTAAGAAAAGCAAAGCTCTTCTTTGAGCTGTTTTTTGGTTTATTGATCCATCGTTGCTCCATTATGTATGTAAGTGCATATCTGTGTATTTACAAGCCCGAAGGAATGGGCCTAGCTGTACAAAAGGCAAAAATGATTGTAATCGTCCATTAGCACCATCATTCTAGGAGGGGAAAGGGGAAAGTAAAAACAGGATCTAAAATGAATTGGGAGTAGAAGGGCTCTTAGATAGGGGTAAGAAAGAAGAGACGCTAACATCAACAAAATTCTAATGGTCCCTGGGCGTTCGTCTCCCAGAGATGGCTGTTGGCATCATATTGGATAACCATCTGGGCAAGGCATTGTTGGAAACAGAAATTTAGAAGGAAAAAAAAAGAGAAGTAGGAAAATAATGGGAGATATTGCAATTATTGATTGGGCGTGTACTCTATCAAGAAAACGCAAGGAATAATGGAAAAGATATCTTTCACGGAATGTCAAGGAACCATCTGCATGAAAAAAAAAACCTCCCGCTTATCTTGTTAACAGTGACACAAACATTACGGAACAATAACCATCTCTAAAACCTATTTGTACACAGAAGAGCATGGGGAGAAGGAACTCGAAAGTGGTTGAAAGAATTAAAAACATATACCATATATATATATTACCATACATGTGCCATGCGGAAGGCGGCTTTCCGTTTCATTTTCAATTCCAGTGGTTAGCAAATTAGTATATCTGCATGGACTGGCAAGTTAAGAATAGATCGTACGACAGAGGAGGGAACGGGGAAGGACGTCGGTTGTATTTCGGGCTGGGGATCGTAAGGCGGAAAAACAAGGTGGATTTTGTCCCATTCTAGCTCCGGCCGTATCTCGTTTTCCCGAACGTGAAGGGAACGTAGCGGTATTTAATCATGTGTTGTATTTGTCGTCGCACTAAACAGTAAAATGTCAGTATCCAGACAGAAATTTTGTCATATGGGTCCAACACGAAGGAATAACGTACTCGTTAGGGAAAATAGTAGCAACCAGTACACCACCAAGACGGGCCAGAAGACCGGGATATTGAAGATTTCCGACCAGGAGCAGAGGAACCCGATGGTAATTGCCCTGGTGGCCGAGTGCCAAAATTTGAACTCGGGGAGCCTTCGAATAAAAGGGCGGAACTCGTCGTCTTGTTTTGTGGGAAGAGAACTCTCGCCATCCTCTAGGCCCTCATCCTGCGTGAGAGATGGGTCGAACTTGGGTTGTAGGAAGGCAAGGAAGAGGTTGAGGAGATAGATTCCCAGGGTGTAGGCAACTGCGCGGCGATGAGTTATTAGTTTTAAATTGATTCCATGTGTGATTTAAGAGAGAAGGGCGTCCTCGCGCAAACGAGGGGGAGAGTAAGTACCGATATACCAGCCCTGCGCCATGACAATTCTCAAGAAGAAGATCATAAGCAGAACTCCGGTTCCTATCCATCGGTATGCGGTGTAAGGAGTTGCGGCATCGAGATAGGCTTGGTATTGCTATATCACGACAAAATATCAACATCAGCTTCGCTACATAAAACTAAAGGTCGACACAGTAATTCGAAATCCTATCCTAAACTACTAGACAGGATAACCACATACCCGGGTAAGTCTTGAGGTGTGCGTCGTGACGGCCGCAAAGGGGGTCTGGTCAGGGTCGGGGACATCCATGGCGCAAAATGAATAGAGGACTCAATAGAGGATATCGGCTCAAATCTGCCGGAGAAGAGATATCCGGCACAAATCAGGACAGTGACCACAAATGCGCTCAGGAAGAAGGTCGGTGGTTGAAAGCGAGGACAGCTGAACTGAATGAAATGTTCTGAGATTGCTGTTGTTTGAGCGATCTTTGAATATCTGGTCCAAACGATAAACAGACGTGGCTGAAGTTCTGCGTGTATTGCCACACGCACCAGCCACAACTAGCTGAATAAGCATGGCCATATCAGGCTAGTATCGTCTAACCTCACGTGACGCCTGTATCGGCTGGCCTCGGAAAATCGCCGCGAGAATCCCGGCGGCTCGGCGTTTATTCGCTCGGCGGGGAGGAAACAAGCTATACAGGAACAACGACAACAACCACATCCATCACAGCCGCAGCAAAGAGTAGACAAGCCGACCCTGGTATCCCAATTGCTTCCTTGGTTTGCATTATCCAGTTATTCACAACTATACAATTGCTGCCCTCCAGAATATCTACAATGTTTGCTAGACGATGCGAGCGGCTAGTTGCCCGCACGGCTGCGGTGCCGTTGACATCATGTCTGAAGAGCAGCCGGCTCTATTCCACAGCTTCTCCAGCCTACGAACATATCCTCGTCTCAACCCCGAAACCAGGAGTTGGCCTCAGTATGTAGTCGCAATATTCTCAGACACACCTCTAGTCCAAATTGAAGCAGTTTAGATTCCGGTGGTGGAACTGCAGACATTGGCACGCCCCAAGCTAACCAACAAAACCTGATATAGTCACCTTGAATAGACCAAAGGCTCTCAACGCTCTTTCCAGCCCGCTTTTCCGTGAGCTAAACGATGCTCTTACCAAGTATGATGAGGACAAGGACATCGGTGCCATTGTGCTTACCGGCAGTGAAAAGGCTTTCGCCGGTAATTCATCCCAGTCTTTCAACAATATCATTCGAACCGTCAAATGTTGACACAGATTATAGCTGGCGCGGATATCAAAGAGATGGCACCCCTCACTTTCTCATCTGCATACTCGAACAACTTCATTGCCCCCTGGTCCCACCTCGCCAATACAATCCGCACTCCTGTCATCGCAGCTGTGTCCGGATATGCGCTTGGAGGCGGATGCGAGCTTGCCATGATGTGCGACATCATTTACTGCACCTCCAAAGCAACATTCGGCCAACCAGAGATCAAACTTGGAACTATTCCCGGTGCTGGTGGTTCCCAACGTCTCACAAGAGCCATTGGAAAGAGCAGAGCTATGGAGCTCATTCTGACCGGAAAAAACTTCAGCGGCAAGGAAGCTGGTGAGTGGGGTCTGGCTGCCCGGGTCATCGATGGCGGTAAAGATGAATTGCTTGAGGCTGCGGTCGAGACCGCTAGCGTTATTGCCAGCTACAGTCGTGTAGCAGTCGTCGCTGCGAAGGAGGTCGTCAACAAAAGCCAGGAATTGTCCCTGAAGGAAGGTGTGGACTATGAAAGGCGGCTGTTCCACGCGCTGTTCGGCAGCAAGGATCAGAAGATCGGTATGGGTCTCTTAAGCCCTTGAATCGCCCGACTACCCGTTTACCTTTATATTTCAATTGCTAACAAACGTCTTGTAGGAATGACCGCATTCGCCGAGAAGAAGAAGCCTGAATGGTCGAATGAATAAATTCGCGTCGTGCTTTCTTTTTTGTATATATACATATAATAGATATTTTGGCCGCCAGACGCTGTCGTATATATCCTACCTGTCTAAATTAGGTCAAAAATATGCCTACAAGACGAACGAACCTTGTGAAATGTCCAGGCCCAACACGAGAGCCTTCATTTGAACTTTTTTTGGAAACAAACTTCCTCACATTTTCGTCGTTGGCAAAGGTTTTTATGTTTATTGTTTTTTGAAAGTGTGATAAAGGCAAATTATACCTCACACTGTTACTAACTACAATAGACATACAGAAGGGACTAGCGAATATTCAACAATATGAAATCCATTCCCCACAATCCAACTTGCAAAAACTTTTTGTTTTCAGTATACCCAATCCACCTCCCAATTCGTCAGATTCCCTAGCGGATACCATGCAACTTATCCTTAGCTTTCTGGAGGAGACCGCCGCCGCCTATTCCAGTCAGCAGTGATACCTTAAGGCCATAACGAAAACATGGGGGCCTCAAAAAAAAGAGGGAAATTTTACCTGACTTGTCTTCGGTTGACTCCTGGGATGCCTCTGAGGATTGCGAACCGCGTTTTGTCCCCGGTCCTTCCGCAGGCTGACCACCCCATCCCTCAGACTCCGCTTCCTGAGATCCCATTCCCTGGCTCCCCATTTTCTGGCTTCCTAAGCCCTCCTCGCGGATGCCCTGGCCTCCCAAGCCCTGGCCTCCTAACCCCTGGCCTCCTAACCCCTGGCCTCCTAAGCCCTGGCCTCCTAAGCCCTGGGTTTCCTGCTGGCCCTGGCGCATCTGAGAAGAGATCGGCTGGGTGCTACGGCCCATTGTGGGCTGGCCATATTGTTGACCAGCAGCACCGTAGCCCTCAGTGGTCTCCGCGCCGTAAGTGCGAGAGGGGGGCACATTGCCTTGACCAATTCCCTGGGAGCCCTGCATGCCCTGCATGCCGCCCTGCCCTGTACCCTGAGTGGACCGCAATGGGTCGTTCTGTGATTCTGCCTGCTGTGAGCGGCGAGTTCTGCTCCAGGTATCCCCGATTCCGGACATGATTGCGAATGGTATTGCTGTGGGTTTATTTGGAAATAAAATATGGCTGCATATACTGTATGTGACTTGGGCTTTGCTGGTTCATTCTCTATACCCTCAGCTATCCGGATGGGCACGGCAGCTCTTTATATGTTCAATTCCCCCATTTCGCCTCCCTTTCCCCCCCAGTCCGCCTTCCATCAGCGATCAAGCAGAGTCCATGGGGACGAGTGAGGTCATAGGTTATTGTCTTAGGCATTTGACTTCATGGGTTTGCTGGAATTGTTGGTATTCTTGGATGTCAATCGGAGCTACTTTCAAAGCTTACTCCTCCCACCTACCGCTGGCAATTCCAATGGCAATGGGATGTAGATCCAAATACCAAACCCTGGTGCGTACTAATGTTTGTTTTTCCAACTCTTTTGTCCGGCTCATCTTGGGAAAGTTAATCAAAGGCGTGGAGGCAAAACCTGGGGTCTGAGGCAAGACAGATGACGACAGAGCTTGGATTTCGAAATAGGCTCTATTCCCCCCACAGCATTCGAGTAGCAAACATCGAGGTTGGTTGAGGCCGCCTGCGGTGGTTTGGAACCTGTTTGGCCAATTGGGAACGTTTTCAAATATAGTACCTAATATTAGTAGTTGTAATTGTACATAATTTCTCCAGGCCATCAGTAAAAACCACAAATAACAAGCCATATATCTTGTGATCTCTGTATCAAAAGTGATAACTTACATGATAGCTCCTCACTTGTACGAACAGAGCTATGTATGTTCAGTACAAAGCCGGCGGGGTTTATCGCTAGCGGGGCAGCTGGTTTAGAGCCGCACCACCCCTCTCCGTCCTCACGTCCCACCACATTATCCAATTTCGAAAATGTAACCCCGCAAAACGAAAGCCCCCGGTGCCGAACCTGCCTTGCCGAAAATGACCACCAATCGGAGGGTTAACGATGTGGATGAACGGGCAACGAACACTGGAAATTCCAAGCGAGCGGTGACCAGAAAGGCATTAGTTAGCTGCGAGCGTCAGAGCGTACATGCATCCCGATTCCCGATGCTGTATTCTTTTTAAACAGCCGCCTGTTCCCTCATTGACTGACTTATTTCTTCAGATGGAATCTGACTGATCACTGAGGGACTGCATTGTGAGTGGACGGAGGTGGCCGTGATATATTTTGTGCAGCTGTTTCATAGGCTCTGAAAAATCCAACTGTCAGTTCCTCAGCCAAAGCTTTTCTATCAGAACAAGTCAACCGAAACCACAATAGCGACACACGACACTTTTTAGCCTCGAACTTGCGTCGTCCATCATTCAGTATGGGGAGCAATATCCCATCTTGCATTCCTGACGATGTCAGCGCCGCTGTCTCAAAACATCTCCAGAGCCGCCAGGCGCTGATATCGCAGGAAAGAGGAAACCGCAGCGGTTAGCTACTACATATTTGCCCAATATCCATATGAGGCTTTTGTTTTGCCTTTTAAAATTAAATCCGAGGGCATCTCTCATGATAGTTCTACTAACATTTGAAAATACGTGACGCTACAGATGCCAATTTCCGCCGTTCCTTATCAACAACAGCCCAAAGGGCCTGCGACATCGTTCATCGCATCCGGCGAGAAGAACAGAACACGATCTGGCGCCAAGCACAGCGTGATGAGGATGATGAAGAACTGTATCCCGGGATGATGTTCATGTTGGCAAAGGCGCGCATGGAGTCAACGAAGCTATGGAAAATCGCCTGCAAGATGCCCAAGGGTGCCCTGCTCCATTGCCACATGGGAGCCATGGTGGATCTGGACTGGCTCTATGAGAAGACGCTGGCGACACCGGGCATGTACTTTTATTCGCCAGTACCACTGGATACTGAAAGTAATCGTCGCACGGCCGAAGTGCAGTTTACTTACTCGAGTGCTGCACCGAAAGACTCTGCATCGATCTGGACGTCCGGATACCAACCTGGTGCGTTGCTCGAAGCCAATGCTGCTGCGGATAGTTTCCCGAATGGTGGCCGGGAGGGATTTATCTCGTGGTTGAAAGATCGGACATCGATTATCGCGAAAGAGTCCATCGAGCATCATCTTGGTGTAGATGCAATCTGGAGGAAGCTGAAGTCGTCGTTCATCATTTTGGGTTCGATTATATATTACGAACCCATTCTACGTGCCTTTATACAGAAGTTACTTGAGACGATCGCGAATGATGGGGTGCAGTGGGTGGAGCTGAGGGATTCGTTTGCAGATCCATACCGACGCGAAAATGAGGATGTTCCTTGTGGGGATTTCAACGACATGGTGCGTGCCATCGGCGAGGAGATCGAGAAGTTCAAGGCGACGAAGAAGGGCGAGAATTTTTGGGGAGGACGCATTATCTGGACTGCATTGCGGCCGATGGGCGCGGAGCATATTATTCAAAGTACGTTTTAAGCTCTGCTAAATTCTACGGGATGCTGGATATTAGTTAACTAACTTCATGCGCTCCCTCACACCAGACATGCAAAATTGCATTAGTGCTAAAAAGGCATACCCGCATTTAATCGCCGGCTTCGACCTCGTGGGCCAAGAGGACTTGGGACGCCCCCTCAAAGATCTAACCCCGGAATTGCTATGGTTCCGGCAAAAATGCATCGAGGAAAAGCTGGAAATCCCCTTCTTTTTCCATGCGGGCGAGTGCCTGGGCGATGGCGATAGCACAGATGATAATCTCTACGACGCCATCCTGCTGGGGACTAGACGCATCGGGCACGGTTACTCGATATACAAACACCCTACTCTGATCGACATGGTCAAGGAGAAGAAAATACTCATCGAATCATGCCCAATCTCAAATGAAGTGCTGAGATTAACAGCGACAGTCCTAGCTCACCCGCTCCCTGCGCTACTAGCAAGGGGTGTCCCAGCGTCACTCAGCAACGATGACCCTGCGCTCCTGGGCCAGGGTACATCTGGCATGTCTCATGACTTTTGGTCGGCGTTGCAAGGGTGGGAAAATCTCGGGCTGGCTGGGCTGGGGTCGCTGGCAGAGAATAGTGTTCGCTGGGGCATATATGAAGATCAGACTGAGGAAGAGTGGCTGCGCGATATTGAGCTTGGTGCCAATGGCAGTGGGATCCGTGCTGAAAGGATGAAATGTTGGCAAGAGTCGTGGGAGGGATTTTGCCAATGGATTGTGGATGAATATGGGGATTAGCTGATCGCCCAGCAGTTGATTGTTTCCTTTGTTATTGTTGCTCCTGTGGTTTTGCTTATCCCTTAACGTATTCGCAAACCGGTTATTCAACATCAGATACCACCTAGATTAGAGTTAACCTCTCTAGGGAGCTTTCAGCGTTGGCTTTAGTTATACGGCCATATATTGTGTGATATTGGACATTTACGAGTTCAATATGTAAATCCCCATGTCCAATATCCGTCCTTTTTGTCCTGTTCGGTCACACTAGTTACACTGTTCTATGTATTAAATTTGCTGAATCAAATTTCGAAACTGGAAAATATTTCTCTGAACACAGGCGATCGAGAAATTTATTATCTGAGAAATAAGAACCCGCATATCTTTCTGGCTATATGTATCCTGATCCATGCAAGTAGCTTGAGCTAATCTTGCGGCCGTAAAATGTTAAGAGCCCCTCCAACCAAATGTAGGCTCCCAGTTACAAGCACCTCCATCCCACCTTGCAGAGCACCTATTTGTTTTGCAAACTTAATCGCGCCCTCGATGGTAGGCTCACATGAGACTGCAGCCTGGGGGTTAAGACCCTTCCAAATTGAAGAATATAAATCGCAAAATCCAGGAAAAGATGTCCCGGCTAATTTATCAGTGCGGTCTGAGAAGTAAAGAGGAAAAAAATTGGAAAAGTTAGTCGGCGTATATTACCTCAACAATAGCAGTGATGTAATCTCGACTTACCTATTCCCGTGCACCCGCTCTCCCTCTCCTGGTAGGTTGTGAAGATAACACAATCTGGCGAGGCATTGTATTTGGAAAGGGAATGTGACAAACATTCCACAAGAGCAGCTCCGTCGCGAGCCTCTGAAAAGTGGCTGAAGATAAGAATGCGAAACCTAAACCATACGTTGTGGTTGTGTTAGCTCAGCCGCCTGGTGTCTTTAGATAGAAAGAAGGATAAAATTTGCTTACCTTGTTTGGCTGTCGGAAGCATTGGTAGTATTTGAAAACCATTCCGCCAGCTGTTCCAGGCTCATTATGTTGTGCGCTCCATCCAAGAACCATCTCGATGTTCCGTCTTCGATCACCTCGAATCTCCCAGCCCATGAGAAAGTCTTGATACCAATGGAGATGTCCTCCGCATTAAGGGTGTCATCGGGGGCCTTGAGCTTCAAAAAGGCCCTCGCTATTTCAAGGGCGAGAGAACAGTTCAGTCGCTGAACTGGAATATTGGACACTCCACCGCCGTCGAAAAGGGCATCATTGGTCGAGACGAAGGTCAAGTCAACCCCCTTCTCTGCAGCACGTTTGCTCAAAACGGCACTGGGGCCATCTTCCTGTGATACAGAGAATGCAGGTGTGCCAGCTTTGAAAATTCCAGCTTTATGCCAAGCAATGTCCTCAATTGTAGGTCCTAGCTGTGAAATATGGTCCATACCAAGCGATGCAATCCCCGTTACAACAGGTTTCGGTATTACATTTGTGGCATCATACTCCCCACCATGGTGAGTCTCGAATATTGCTGCGTCGACTTTTTCCTTGACAAACGTGTGGAAGGCCAATAAGGCCAGAAGTTGCAGGTAACGCGGCAACCTGTCTACTTCTTCAGATGCTAGCTTTTCCCACACCTCGAAGAAATATCGCGTGAACAAATCCTCCGTTATTGGCTGATTATCAATCTGTATTCTCTCCCTGATACATCTCAAATGAGGGGAAGTATATAGCCCGATTCGGCTCGGGAATCCCGTCCTCAAACCATGCGCATGGAGAAAAGAGCGAATGAAAGCGCAGGTGCTACCTTTCCCCTTTGTCCCGGCAATATGGACAATGTTCAACTTATCAAGATCGCGGTCCTGAACCACTGGACTGGTAAGAACACGCGCAGAGCATCACAACTGCAGGCGAGACACCATTTCTTACCGAGTGACCTAATATCCGCAACCACTCGGACATTCCAGCTAGGCTGGGGGTGCCTCTCAGAACGTTATTCTTGCTCGGTAAGGCCGCATCTTGGTGGGTTTGGGTTGCCGCAGGAGCTGTTGGGCGGCAATGGCGCCGTCGCATCTCCAAGAGCTTGAGAGCATTCTGTATCAAGTGTTAGACTATCGATCGTAACATATAGATTGGACAAATCACCTCGTAGCTTCGTTTCATATTGACCAGATGGGCAAGGTACACAAATCCGGGTAGCTGCCCTCCGCAGTGGCGGTGGAGCGGGGGATATAACTATTCGAGTCTGCTACCTGCTGGGAGTTTTGATTAACTCCTATTGGCGCACCACACGCTCAGCGCCTCCGACTCTCCTTCCGCCAACGACCAGTAATAATTTATTCATTATTCGGGGGTTGCTGTACAATCCTTGACTTCGCGAATGGATTGATATTGTGGCACCTGCAGTTTGGCCACCTTTCCAAAATAGGACTAGTGCCGGCTGTCTGTCCAGGGGCTCTGCAAATCGCAAGCATCCAAACTCCGTACGTATATCAACAGTTAGACAAACCTGTCAATTTCGGAGAGTTGGTGCAGCAGAAGGTAACTAATTTGAGCAGCTTTGAGTTCCGCTTGCAGAACTCATCCCGCGTAAATGTTTTCTCCACCGCCGCCTTTTCTGGAACTTCAACGCTATACCTCACGCGCTTCGGCGCTATATTATGTGAGAGCTTTACCATCGAATCTCACGCGGAAGAAGTAGCCCTGTCGTGTCGGGGAATTAGGGCAGTGATGATTTCACGGTTAAATTTTTCCTGTCCCCTTGCGGACCATGAAGGTGCTGTTGTTCTTAAGACCACAGGATTTCGCGCCATTTCTAGACAACTACAGCTGATATAGCTGGTGTTGATTGCATAACTTAGTCCCCCGACGACCAGCCCTTCATCTGGCCGTCGTCTACTTTGCAAGCTCTATCAAACGTCACCTGCGGCGACAAGCTCGACTCGAAAGAGACCCAAAAAGATACAACCGACTGGACGCCCATTGAGGTGAAGCTAATCGCTAGTCACCACCCACGGAGCACCCAACTTGTGCTATGAGAGTTAGCTACTGTCTTCCATCCTAACACCAACCATCTGCTTTCCGGTTAGATGGGGTTTTAGCCCACCTGTTGCAAACTTTACGTTGGAGAGTACTCTATTTACAATTGCCAATAAGCCAGCATCTTGCTTAGGGAAGAAACTTCAGAGGACCTTTTGGGTGGTGTCATTTTTGACTTGAATATATACAGTGAGGGATTCTATCATTTTGGCAAATGCAAAGCATGCCATCAATACCAACCCTCAATATCCAATATCCCCAATGCAAAATGCAAAAATATCCTGTATCATTTAGCAGGCGCTTGCGAAACGGCGATCTCCATCCCCTTTTCGCTGTTAGTTCTTCCTCTGAGGCCTGGCCATTCCAAAAATGGGTCTCTCCCCTTCTCCTCCATACTTGCTAAACTCTAGCGTGAACGAGTCAACATCTTCAAATCCAAACTTCTTATACAAATTGTGAGCCTGCTGGCTTGCCTCCAGCCACCCCGGAAGATTGTCTTTGTCCGCAATGTCGACGCCATATTGTAACATTGCAGAGCCAGCACCAAGGCCTTGGTGGGCGATATTGGTCGCGATACAACTGAGGACTTTTTATGCTGTGAGAACAAGGTCGAGTATTTCCTCAGGAAGTAAAATGGAGAAGGGGGGCAAAATGTATACAGAAGCGCAAATTGGACTCAAAAGGCCGGATGGAGAAATCGCGGAAGGATGATATCGGAGCAAAATGGGCACTTACAAGCATGTCTCTGCCCACGCATCCTGTCCCGCATCTTATAAATCTGCCCAAAAAAGTCCCTACATGCATCCACATTCGCGCCAGGGCCCCATTCCTTCTTGTCCAGGTCCACTCTCTTAGCACCATTGCTCGACTCCTCGTCGGGGTAGAAGTGCCATATGCCCAAGCCTACAATCGTACCGTCCCCCAGCACAGCTTTGATATAATGCGTTGTCGGGTCTTTCTTCGCCATACCCTCCGCAAGCTCCTTGGCTCGGAATGTAGAACTTTCAGGGTTATACGGTCCGAACAGGGTCATAGTCACCGGGTCGGTGGAAAACGCATCGCCTTCAACCTTGGCGAGGGCTGCAGCATCCTCCAGTTGTGCTGGCAGCACTGTGATTGTCGGTGAAGTGGCCGCCATGTTTTGTAGGACGGTGTTGCGGAATTCCTTGCGCACCTGTTCACAGAGTTGGCAAAATACTTCTACCTGTAATGTTGTCTGCTGGCGGGAATGGATTTGCTCCTAGTATTTATAAGTCAACACCCTTGACTTCCAGTACCCCCAATCCGTAACAAAACACCTTGATCGCCACTAGGCCATGACCAATAACTCCATAATGAGCTTCTGTGAGGAGAAAAACGGGGCAACAATGTAACCACGACCGGCGAATTTCTTCGGAGCTAGACCGGTTGTGGTCGCCGACGATATTTGGCTAACTATAGCGTACAGTCGCTGTGTGCAGCGCATGATTAACTAACGTTGGGCTTGGCATAAAAAATATGTGGGACAGAAAAACTTGTTTTCCACTCCGCATTGTCGTTCTGGTTTAATTCTTTGCCTACGAAGTGCTTGATTTCTGCCTTGGAGTTCTAAATTCCAGAGTGTGAGGGGGATGGAGGAGCCATTGTGGCCTGGTTGTGATGCACAATTTCAAAATGACTCAATCTCCATATGTATTTCGTATAACTACGGTCGAGATTCAGAAGTGGAACCATGTCACCTTCATACGGTGCAGTCGGGAACCACTTACATAACTAATCCATCGCTGGCTGCATATTTCAAAAAGTATCTCTGCTATTAAATTCAGCACAGCGAATTCAATTACCAAATGGAGTAAATCATATTCAACATTTAAATATCCGAACCCACAAAACCAGGAACCAGGATATTAATGCGCCAAAGTCATTCAGTTGTTTGTCCGTGCGACTGTTTTCCCCGCGCACAACTTCCACCTCCCTCTCATCCCCGCCACACAGCCTCAACCACAGCGAAGAACGTCTGCGGATTGGCGTTGACGTCGACAACATCAAACCGTTCATCTGCGGCACGGAAAATGTCCTTCCAAGCACCGACCTCGCGCTCCTTCGCATTGAATAACGCCATCATTCTCAAATCAGTTGCGGTGCCCATTTGCTGAATCGAGCGTGGCACCGCTGCTCCTTCCGCCTTAACATGTTTGCCAATGTATTCGATGAGAAGTACACGAGCACCAGGCTTTAATGCGGGAATCAACGCACGCAGGATTCTCGCTGCCTCCTGATCAGGCCAGTCGTGGAGAATCAATTTGATTATGTAAATATCAGCCTGGACCGGCTGCGGCTGGAAGAAGTCGTGCTCTACAAAAGAAACGCGTGACTTGAACTCCGATGGAAACTCTGCGTCGAACACAGGCTTGACTTTCGGCAGGTCCTGGACTATGATGTTGAGGTCGGGGAAGTTGCGTGCTAGTACTACCGCGTCATGGCCAGCAGAGCCACCCAGCTAAATAGTTGACGTTAGCTACCGTCTCTACGGAAACCTCGTCATAAAGCAACATCGCAGCAATGTAAAAACACGAGAAAGAACCAACTCACATCTACCACAGTTGCCTTTCCCGCCGCCTTCCAATCATGGGATTTAAGCACCACTTCTTCAAGATGGAAAATATGTTTCACATAACGCATAAACTCCGCAAAGTTCGCAGCTCGCCAACCTTTTTTCTCTCCCACACCGTCGTTTTCTAGGAACTCCCAGGAGTTGCTATATTTCCCATATATTCCATTTCGATGGAACAGAGCAAATGATGTTTCGTTCATCTCTTGGGTCAGCGCGGGCTTCCCACGGCTGTATCTTGCTAGCGCTTCATTCATGACCATCATGGGGGCGCCTGCGTCATCCAGAACTGTAGAAACAAGGGCTCGTAACCCAGATGAACGGGCTAGTGCCGCAGAACGGGATGTATGCTGCACACGGGACGAGGGCTTTCCAGGCTCGGTCTCTGAGAATATCCGAAGCGTCATTGCATGTTGTAAAAGGCGATAAGCAACATCCTCGGGAAGAGATGTATGTTTTGCGATGTCGGCGTATGAAGCAGTGCCGTCGACGGGCACAGCAGACCAAAAATCGAAATAATTCATGGTATGGAGAGCGGCCGCATCGGGCATGGCCTATTGAAGTTAGAATCATTCTGCATACGCATCAGGGGGAACTGGCATTCGGGGATTCTAACAGTGTGAACATAGTTGAAAATACTCTCACTCGGACCCTGCGTCAGGTACCACATATCATTTAATGCGTCTATGAGCTTCTGTCGTACCAGGAAGCTTTCTGCCGTCAAGCCAACATAGCTAGTTGGACTGTCTACGGCGAAGGTGGGTTCTGGAATATTCTTCTCCTGCAGCAACTTGGTGAAGGCCTCTGAAAGTTCGGCAACCTTGGCTGCGAGCCCATTAAGGGTTGGCTGTGTCTCTGTCATCGTGATATAGGGCAGCGCAGCTGGCAAGCGTATGGTGTAAATGTAAACTGTCGTTCAAACTGGCGGGGAAAAGGAACTGATGGCCGAAGGGGGCGGGCCCTTTTTATCAGCCAATTCGAACACATTATCATCCCATCACCCGGCTACAGAGGGTTCCGCTCTCGGACATGCAAGCAGCATCGTGGATCCCAGCTTGGGCTTGTAAACGGGAATCCTCGGAGGCCAAGCCCTCAGCGTCCAGGATAGCGGGTGTCCAGGGGTTTGATCCAATCTTATCAATCAGATAAGTGGAGCTTGGCGGCGCGCTAGAGCCGCTAGATACGAAAATCTAATCTTATCAGATTGATTAGACCCGCGACTTCAAACCTTCAGCACTTTTTTCCCGTGCCAGCCACGAATCCTCTGAACAAACCTTGGAAGATTTGGCCAGGGAAAGCCCTGTTCGTGGGTTGAGGGACCTTGTTCGCCTCGATCAGTTATTTTCTACACCCCCAGGCCATAGTAGAGCAAGAGTCAGGGGAGCCCGGAATTTCGAGCACCCTTGTTCCACGCCCCTTATCAAGAATAATGAACACTGCCCCGGCCCGCGATACAACCCCCACTAACTTGTCTTGAACAGGTAGTGGCCGAATCCATGGATGACGTGAGAATTCTCTCTTTCCTACCCCGCCAACCCCTCCTCAAATCCTCAATCAGGGCATTTGCTGGCTAATTGAGACGGGAAAAGTTGGAAAGGCGAACTGCGCTAGAATTATAAAGGAAGAAAAAATTCCCTTGATTGTCTTGAGTTTACGATGTCCTTCTCACCGCGTTCAAAGTGAGCCGATACCGCCTTCCCTCTACCGCGTTTCAGTGGATTGGAAGGCTAATATAAAGAAGAAGAAAAAAGGAGAGGGGGAACGATTCAATTGCGGCAGCATGGCAAGGTGGGGCATTTTGTGAAATGTGTTAAGACTGATACTGCAGACATTGCTAGTATGGCTGCCTAAGATATACTTTGGCGACCCGGCGAGGAGAATGCATGGGAGAAAACTGCTGGCATATCATGGTCGGAAGCGTGAACGCAAGGATCCCGCTGATGGTAAAACTGCCTAGTTCCGTTGGCTGAGCATTGAGGAATGGACCGAGAAGGACTATCGGGACACTTACTTGGCAAGACAATCGGATCAAAAGCCGGGAAATGGGTAAGATAACCAGCTACTAATATATTCGGATAATATATGGACACCGTCGGTATCACGAGTAGTGCTGTCCCTCGCAGTCCTAAGTGAACATTAGCACGATGCAATTGAACGGGAAACCTTCAAATAGCCGTGCAGTGGGATACCATACCTAAAGGACCAAGATTAAAAAGGTATCACCTCGATACTTCTGCCACCTGTTCCCGTCCCTTCCACCGCTGGTAAGCGCCACTGTTCTATACTATATACACCAAATGGAAGGGGAGTGTTACCGTTTGATACACTCGATACTTCCCGAATTCCTGATCTTACGTATAAAATACACCCCATCGTTAAGTAGTCTCCCTATCCCAGTTGGGAAATTAATTTAAGAATTGTCATCGTTGGTGCTAGGGGCCCGGTTCAGAGGTACGTCAAATTAAATTCACTCAGCAATGTGCTCCATTTCCGAATGACCATCCAGGTCCTAATGTTGAGAGGAATGGCAATATTTTTACGCTATCCAAAATTAAATCGAACGAGTATGTATGGGTTTGTATATAAAAGGGGGAACCAGCAATCAACTACCTGCCTCCAACAAAAAGTGATTGTAACACGGAATAGATTCATTCAGGTATCGCCGCGAGGGACTAAAATTAAGTTGAAACAAAAAAATCAAATCAATCTAGCCAAGCCGATGCAGGTTAGTTAAATATGGGATAAAAAGATAAATCGTCAATTCTATGCCAGTGAAGAAACTGACAAAGCCATAAACCAAATTATGTTAATGAGGGGGAAATACTTAATCCCTCACTCAATTATATATGAAAACTTTATCTTCCGATATTTAGAGACTACCACCAGGTCTAAATCTCAAGATCATCCATGCTACTCGACGAGGAATTCGTCCTCCCCAGCGTCAACGGTGAGGTGGTACATGAGACAGGATAGGGAGCTGACATCTCCTTGGTCTTTTTACATATCCACGTTGACGCATACATATTTACTCTGGTGACCGCTGTTAGTATTATCAACGACCACCTGGAAATGTAAAATCGATTCGTTGACGAAAAACTCACCGATCAATGCACGAGCCGGGGAATCGAGCACCAACACGCCGCGCAGTGAAGCCATTCTCTTCGAAATTCTTGATATACCAAGGTTGAATCGAGGCTGAGCGAAGTAGGATACGACCGCCCATTTTCAAAGAGTTATTTAGAGCCCGTGCCTGCTTCGATGCATCTTCTTTTGTCGGATCGAACCAATCCATTGAGTCCATCACCTATATATAGGTACAAAATTAGCCCATTAGGAGATATTTTAGGAATGGATTTTCGTAGCACGCGAGTAAAATAGCCAACTTACCACCGCGATCGTGAGAGTTCCTGGTGTGATTCTCGCAATCACCTCGTTGATCTCGTCAGTGTGGATTCGAAGCCCATCGAAGGCGTTTGGTGTCGAGAGCTTCACGTGGGCTTTGGGAGTTAGGTAACTCGGATGGCATCTGTTTAGTTTCAGTAATTTTGGTTTCTTCCACCCAGGCGTTATTCGTCACGGGAATTCGGTCCTACCTTCTCGAATATCGTCCTTGTAGGCAGAGGTAATAGAAGTAGTTATCGTTGCTGATCAGAGTGTCCTTGACAACGGGATCCAAGGTATTTACAACATATTCCCAGATAGCGGTGCCGCTAACTTCGGTATCCTTTTTCACACCCCCAGCGAGCCCGCTTCGCTCTAGAAAATCGGTGATTATCATGTTCCTCTGTGCGGCCGGAACACCCGCAGCTTTCCATGCGAACCATTCTGTACCAACCACAGCCCAATGCAGTGGCTTACTCATTAGAACACGGCGGATTCGGGGCCATATCTGGCGCTGCTCTTCCAATGTTTGCGCTTCGCAGAGCTTCTTCACTTCTCCGGAAAGTCCGAAAATTGTAAATAGGTAACGGACCATCTTTAGAGCATATCTAGAACCCCCAGTCTCATATAAGCCCACACCAGACTGTGAACTAATAGTATCAGAGTGATCCAACCAGTATTGGAATGCATGGCTAGACAAATGAGGGCTGAGATGCGAGACCAGCAACTCTCTGAAGTTGGGATGTTTGCCCTCTCCAAATATCTTCCAGAAATCGCGGTATCCCAATGCGGTAAAACTCGCTACCTTCAACTCAAGCAGGTGGTTTTGGGTAGGATTAAGGTCGACGGCGTGTACTCTTCGGGGGTTATATTGTAAATAGTCGAGGATGTTGTCCCCCGCACTCGTTATTGCCAGGATAACATCGTCACTGCCAATATTTAATAATCGATGGTCCACGCGGGGGTCTTCCCACGTGAATGCATAGATGTATTCATTCCCGAATTGAGTATGTTTGGTTAACATGTCGTTATAATATATCCGCCAGTGGTGGTTTTGATAGAATGAGGAAGGCAGGGGCAAATTCGCACTTAGGTTGATGACGGCCGATTCGTAAGCTTTGGATCTGATTTCAGCAACCTGCCGCTCAACTACTTTCGACACTTCTTGGCGGTGCTTCGCCGGAGAAAGGTAAGGGGATTCTGTGTAGGCCGCGTCGAGTTTCTCAACTATTTCTTTGCTGCTAGGGTTTGGCTGGTTGTCATATATTTCCTTTTGGCACCCGATGAAAATATAGTAAGGAATACCACCGAGAAGATAGTTCCTTGCGCTAGCCGATATCACTGTTCCAAATCGATATTCGAGATAGTCTCTGCGAGCACCATCTAGTCCCACGCGATCTGCATCAAACCACGCTCGCCAAAATGCTCTTCCGACCCAGTTTACATGTCGATTGAATACTCCACCAGTGTAGTTTCGAGACGTCAGGTCGACGATGCTTTGCACTAGCAAAACTGTTAATAACCGAGTATATGACTGTGGCTTCGGAAACGTACCATAGAAGTCGCACACGCCAATAGTTCCGGACGGGCTTAATAAAGATGTAGAAGAGTCCACAACGCTGTAATAATCTGGGCACCCGGGAATACATCGTTGTCAAAATTTGTTCCTTTATAAAGATAGCATTAGAATAGAAGATATACCAGGTATCATCGACAGGCTGTAGCTCATCGTGACTAGATCCGCCTTGCCAGTTTTCTCTGGGCGTGACTTGTTATTAGAATGGACAAGTTCATCCCCTGTGCGGCCCGGAAGGCGAAACTCGCGCGCATCTTGGCAGACAACGGAAACATTCTTCCAGCCAAGTCGTGTGAATCTCTGACGAGCGATCTCGCATAGTGAGGGGGATAGGTCGACGAGGTAAACGTGAGCAAAGTAGGATTCCACGGGAAGAAAGGCTGCCATTGCCTCGATATTGTATCTAACTATCTGTCAAAATTGAAGATCGCACGTTAAACCAACTGAAATCGGGCATACCCGGTACCTCCACCAATCTGGTTTGTCAGTAAATGTTTCGCTGGACCGGACCGTACTTCGTGGCACAGCACTTACATCAACCCATATCGGTTTCTGTGATTGCTTCTGTTTCTTTCCCTTCTTGTACTTCAATTGCGCTGCCAGCAGACCCAGCATATCCTCACGGCCTCGAAGGAGTCGTTTCCGGGTTGCATCGTATACCGCAGCCTATGGCACAATTGAGTTATACAAAAGGTAAAGCAATGGGGGGTGGTGGAGTCCCTCGTATACCTGGGTCTTGTAGAAACTCTCCAGAGCAAGCTGCTGGCCGCCTTCGCCATAGGATTCATGCGGCTTCACAAAACTTGCATAGAAGAACTTTAGATAGGTGTAGATAGCGCTATCGTGTTTCAACTTTGGTTTCCGCAAAACAAACAGAATCACGGAAGATACAACGGCGACGACAAACACTGCCACGGCTGCAATCTGTAGGTGAGGGAGACTCCAGCCATTGCGGCCGGAATCAGAGAAGGATGCCACTGTAGACATGCTTGATGTCTCTGTGGAAAACAGTTGAAGTCTAACAGGAATGAGACGAGAAACGAGAACCAGCAGTCTCTCCCAACACTGTATATATTGGGGAGGGGCACAGGTGTAGCTCTGACCCCTCATCCCCGCCCCTCGCGATAACGATAGAACCTGATAACTGCGGTCCTATCAAGATCACACATGGGGACAGGTTCCCCTGATGCATTATTAGCGCATCGTGGCCCGCGTTGGTTCCATATACGGTCCCGCTAGACCGCTACGCTTGAGTAGTATGTAATATCGACACTCGGGCCACGGTTTAAGTTGTAGGGTCCAATTCATCACAGTAGACAAAGCGTCGTAGCTTTCTCTTCATCAATCGTGGAAGTTGTAGCGGAGACCACCCGACGTGGTTTGGGAAGCCAGATCTTGATATCCAAACCCAACGGTGCCTGTCGAATGAGAGCTTGAATCTCCAACATGTGCGGGGCAAATCCCTTTGAACAAGGCATTTGAGAAAGCCTAAAGTTCTGGGGGCGAATGGCCATACCGCAAGACGCTGTATGTTCCATTGAACCGCTACTAAAAGTGCGGGAAAACCCCCATCATCCTCGCATAGCTAAGGGAGATAGATCCCTTGAGGTAGCTTGTCGGGATGCTGAGCTTCGGCCAATAAAAGGGCAGATGTTCAACACGACGCTGATGTCTAGCTCTTCGTATAACTAACGCAGAACGGCGAGCCATGCGGTTCCTCGCTGTGGATCATTGTTTGATGGCGCTGGGATATTTGCCGCATCGGATAACATCTTCTTTATGATGGCACTCCATAGATGTCTATCTAGGTAGACACACGGGAATCTGGCAGATAAGTTAGTTGGCAGCTCGCACTGGGCACCTGGCACATTCCTTACAATAGTGGCGAAAACGGGACAAGAATCCAGCATGCGGGTCTAACAGTTGAAGAGACATGAGCAGAGTTTATACGTAATGTTATAGTACTGTTGTTATATATACTCACCTGTCAAAATATACCAAAGTTCTATTGTTCTCAAGCAATGAAATTCGACCTACGTATGCCAAATCGCTAGCAATTCATGCTAGATAGTTTCGCGATTACGTAATCATATGATGCTCCAATCCAGAACCTGGAAATCCTCGTCTCTCTCTCTCTTTGTCTGTCTGTGATTCAGATTCTCTGAGGAATATGCCCTTTTTTTTTATCTCTCTGATATAATACTGCCTTTGCAAGCTATATCAGCAATTCTTCTTACACTTGGGACGAAATGAGTCAGGCTACTCCGGCGCGGATAATCCTTGGATATCGTGAACAACCATTTCAAAAACCTGCAGCAATCATCAACTCCTTCTTTACATGGCGAGATATCCAACCTCTAGACGACTACTATACACATATATGTAGCAATCCTCCTTCTACTCGGCTATATCTTGTTCTCGATCTCTACTGCAAAACACATCCAAATGTCGATCTTAATGAGTTAGACCTTGAAGTCTTTAAAGTTTCAGGAATTGATTCATTGTGTGTTTACCCTCGTCTACAACTTAACAAAGCTAGCTAACTATATTTAAGTACATTTAAGGATCTCGGAGAGGTAGCACGCAAGCAGGTTTATCAGCGATCTGCTTCTCTGCGCTGGGGGTCTAGTCGGAGGAATTAGTCGGTGTTGTTCCAGCACAGGGAGGACAGGATCCCGCTGTAGTCGTGTCCTGCGCATCGAGAACCAACGGAAGATCTCTTAGAAACCCGGTAGCAGGTAGACATGGATGATTCGCATCGCTTCGTTCGAGTGTACAAAAGATAATGTGATCTCGATTCATGTGTTTGGGGCTACGCGTACAAGCTGCGTATGTCTTGCAAGCCCATTCGCACATTGCGTGAGAGTGAAGGAAGTCGGTTAAAATTGAATATCGCAAAGAGGACCTCCACACGAAGCAGCTCGTGATGCGAGAGATTTATAGAACTAATGGTCTGCTCTACAGCTCTAAACACCTTCAAAAAGATAACTTACTTTGTTCTAGGTTATAATAGTTGCGGGCTAAAAGGGGCAGCGCGATCGACAGAATAATTGAAAGGTTCAATCATATATCTCTCAACAAATGAACTTACAATTGCGGAGTACGTTTAATCGTGGTTTTCTGAGGGCCTTTGCTTCTGTTTTGAATGAGGATTTGAAATTGGAAGTTGATCGGAGGAGACAAATGATGTGCAGACTCACCACATTAAATATTCCTCAACAAATTCGCTATCTGCAATGCTGCCTTGGGCTCGAGGCGTCGCCAGGGCCATTCTCTCATAAAAAAAGCCAGTTTTACCAGGTATCAGGCACCAATCAACCCTACTCCGTACCTTCAATAACGACACAAATATCAAACATCTTCTTTCCCACAGCTCTATTGGCCCCAGGAGTGAGTATCAGGAGCCAGTCAACTTAAGGTCTTCTCGCAAAACTTCACTTGCTGAGACCCGTTCCACATTTACTCCTTCCATGTTTATTTTTATATCCACACCAGGTTTCAGAATGATGATGCATGCATAATAATCTCGTTTCATAAAACATGAATAATTTCCGCTCCCAAGGTGCAAAATGGAACAGGAAAAGAGGGGCTATTTTCTGACCCGAGAAATATCGTGTCCAGCAAGCAGGGAAGCCTGGATTTCTCTATTACGAGATGACTACGGAGGAGGGAAGTGAGTAAATAAAATAAAACGAGACGAAAGAAAGAGGAGAAATCCCCCTACATAATTTTGCTACTCGTTTCCTTTCGCTTCCTTGTATTAGTATACTCATGTCGATGTGTCCGAAGTTCTCTCAGACAGTCAATGGCCTGAAGTTGGCCTGAATTGGTGTGGGTGATCCAAAGATACATCATAATCACATAATTATGTGCAACCAACTACCTAAGTATTTATACGCTCACTGCTCTGCGATGTTTATATAGGGCCTTTTATTAAAAGGAAAGAAAGAACAGTGCGCTGGTTGTGATAAAGTCAATGGTGAATTATGCCGAAATTATAGATATGCGCTGTACTCTACATGCACGCTTCGAAAAAACATTAGAAAAACAAAACTGAAGACGCCGAAACAATGTTGCACCGACCCAGCTACATAAGAGGGGCTCCAATCACCTCATGCAACAAAAGGAAAGAAAAGGAGACAAGCAACCGCGGCCAATACGCGCCTGGAGTATGGCCTACCCCACGATAGTATGTAAATCCGAGAGGAGTTCGCTGCGGAATCTTGGAAATGTTATGGGACCAGATGTTATCAAATCGGGATGGAGTTTGGCGAGGCAAAGCTGGAAACATGCCACCATGATTTTCAGATTTCCGATTCGTTCGTCAAACCCAGCGTAGTCATTCTCAAGGCGTTCTTGAGCCTTGGGCCGTTGGTGGGAAATGGGATTTTAACCCTCAGGGACGGACATCGGCTATCGAGAAGGGGAGGTGTTTAATTCGAATTCCTCACTCTTCAGCAACGTGGAGGCGTTCCAGGAACGGAGTATAGGCCCCAGGAATTCGGGCTTCAGTCTTGCGCCTCATTTCACGTCTAGCATTTGGTTTAATTTTATGGATCATCACGTAAGGCGCTCCCGTAAAGCTCAATCCTCCTCTGCCGATGAATCTGAACTTGAAGAAGGCCCATCCGGCGGCTGCGATTCACCCGTAGGGTTGCCTTGTCCATATAGCTTAAGGGAGTTATTCGTCCCCACGACTGCCCAGGCAAGGACCGCCACGTCACGGATTGTATCCATCAACTTCCCCTTTTCGGAGCCGGTGGGGGAAGGGGGTATTGGCAGAGGTTGCTGATCGTCAGGGTTGCATTGCACTGACGCTGAGGCGGTAGAGCCAGTGGCCCAGGGAGATGCGAAAAGGCAATTCGCATAGACTGGATGGCCGGGCTTTTCGAGAGACGGTGGAATAGGTGCAAGTGCGCGCCGCAGTACAACGACCAGCCCGTCGGAGGAACAGGATACTACTGCTTCAACTTCTATTCGCTGCCTGTTGTTGTTTATGGGCGGTTGGATGTTGATCCTTGCCCGTGATGAGTCGGTGTTGGTTGTGATGTTGCATTTGTCCAAGGAGTGTTGTGAGTCCAAGCGATTTTCATATAGCATTTCATCATCATCATCATCATCCTCCTCCTCATGGTCTTGCAATTCGCTTCCATAGCCAGTGCGGTTTTCCGTGCCATTCTCATCCTGCAATGGATTCCGAAACCAAAACCGGAGATACGCAATCGTATCATTCGATTTCGCACTTTCTATACATCTAACCGCTCCATGCAAACAACACTCCTCTATACAGTAGTAAAAGCTCTTGGAAACGAGATCCGCGGGTCTCAGTCCTAGGACGCGTGCTACGCTGGGTGTCGCGTAGATAATGTTTGAAGATCTGGTAAATCTGTTTAGAAATAAAGCTGCCCGCGGTTCATGTGACGGGCCCCGCGGGACTTGTGAGAATTTGCTCGAAATGTATGCGAGCATATTATATCGTGGGTCGAACTGTGATTGGGAAAATAATCGCCTGACAACTGGAGCATCGGTTGCTCTCTCTTTACATGTGTCCAAATGTTTAGCTTCGCTCATGGCATACCCCGAAACATGTGTCGTGCAGGAATAGTTCAAGGACTTTTATCCACTCACTTTGATGGCTTCTTGATCCCCGCTGATAGATGCTAGTACTTGCTACTAAAACATCATAAACCACGTTAAACACGCATTCGGCTCCAACCCAGTAACCAAGCTTATGCTTGATCTGGAAATAGCCTAATCCAGCGGCAATGTCGTGCCCGACACTCTGGGAATGGATCCGCTTTGCGAACGAGAGCTCGTCCGGATGAAGGAAATCCCAGAGGGATTTATTAACCACTTCATTGGAGTCGTAGCCGAGTATATCCTCAATAGAACCAGAGGTATACTTTATACAAGCAGCCGGCGTCAGATCTGGAATTAAATGTCAGCTATACATATCGAAAATATGTTATATCTGTCCGCAGACAGAAAAGTGAAAAAAGAACGGAAGTTGAGAACTTGCCGAGAATTGTGATAAATGTAATTTCCATACTAGCCGATTGAAATAAAGACGAATGGTCGAAATCGCGAGGTGTGTTCACAGTTGCCTGTTTTCGGTTTCTCGAGATTGTTTATGTTTGGGAAATATACTTCAACCCGGAAGCGACGGGCACGGCCTTGAAGCTATGTAATACCCCACAACTGCTGGATCGAAACGCTGGTCCCACTCTGATTTGATTTTTATTGACCTCCTCGTTTGGGGCAGACTCATTTATCTCAACAGGATCAGGTGAAATTTTTTTTGTCGGCCAAAAGAGAACACTGATGTCTCGGAATTTCCGATCTATCCACGAAATTAGCAAGGAATTGATAAATCCAGTGCTTGCAGCCGAGCTAGGTCTGGGATCTGGGGGTTCCTAGGGGCTCGAACTTTACATATGAAACACAATACCCCTGGCAGTAAATAAAATAGGGGCCCTTTTTACTCGAGTCGAAAAATGTTTCAAACTAGGTCGAAAATCAGCAATGAGGGCACGGAGCCTTGAGGTGGTATGTTGCAGGTCTATTTCAACGCTTTTGGCGCATGCATGCTTTTGCTACACTTCTTCAGGGAGCAGTCGGACAGTGGATGGATGGTTGAAGAAATGGGCACTGCATAAGTTAAATAAGAATTGGAAAATGGAGGAAAGAGAATGTCCAAGAAACAATAGTGCGCGCCCTTCCCAGCGCCCATGAACCAGCTATTAAACATATTGAATTCCCACCTGGTGCCGCACGCACGGAGAAAACCAAAACAACGAACCCCTCTCTCCCCCTTCTTCACCCCAAAGAGCAAAATGAGAACAGGCCGAGGGGACGTGAACTGATGCACAATCGCGGCTCCGTCATCCCAAAAGAGCAATGATTTAATCTTGCAGGTGGCCCCATGAGATGCATTAGGCCCGTCTTAGCATCTTATAGTGTGTCGGATGGGAATGACAGGCTGAGGCCATCCCCCATGCGGGTTAGGCCCTTGAAGCTCGGAATGATTGACAGCGATCACCAGGCATCCAGGGACCAGGAGAAGAGGGGCTGCAGCTTGTTCCAGTGTTGGGAACAGCGTTATGCATTTGCTGAGGAAAACCTTGGATGGGGGCTCTCTTCGGCTAATTGTGATAGGCCTAGGCGGGGTTGAGGAATGCATTGATTGACTGCAAAAAGCTTTTGAATTTGAATTCATTCTTGGGTCGGAAACAGTACCAAGCGGTCCTCTTCACTTTGCTGTAACACACAAACAACGACCGTCAGACACGGCAAATGATCATCCAGTTCCTTCTCTCAATCACAAAATAACCAGCGTCGATTCAGCTCAGAGATAATGTACTTCAACTCTCAGGGACGCTCGCTATCCAAAGCCGTCATGGGGGACCTGATGTTCAACTGATTCCAAAGAAACCAAATAGCGCCACTTGAAAAGTCCTCCACCCGCCCTGATCCTCGCGTCAAAATCGCAAGCGGAGCGGCCCAGACAATCATTATTTCACATGGCAATTGGCGCCAAAAGAGCGAGTTGTGGAGACTAAGTAGCGCTAGCACGGAGCTATAGGAAAGCTATCCCCAGCTGTGCTCCCAGGGTGGGGAATGGTGGGGAATCCTCAGCTCTCACAATCAACGCCTGCAGAGGGCTTCGTTGAGCTCTGACTATTTCGGCCAATCACTGGCCGCTCAGGGAGGTGGACGAATTGCTCAGGACCTGCTCCGTGCACCAGCACAATAGGCTTCCGCCATGTAGAAGAAATATGGGATGATGATCCATAGGAGCTTTCTCCCAGGCACCCTTGTGCCAAAATGACATTCCGTAAATTCCGTGAACAAGTCCTTCTTCTTCAACCCCCTGGCAAAGGGCATCCCCATCACTTCGGTAACGTCTTCAATACTATTGGCAGATTGCGGAACAGGTTCAAGAGAGCACTCGCCTCTGGGGAGAAACAATTGGCGAACGCCTCTCGTGAAAAATCTTGGCTTTGGTCTCCAAGTTGGTTAAGACTGACGCCAGTCGTTTTCTCTGTCATTAGTTGAATCTTCCCGTAGCGTCAATTTTTGCAATAATAATGATAATTTTGAATCCGGGTCTGTCGTTGGCTTTCAGCCAGAACATTGTTAAGCGTGGGATGATTTTCCTCTGCTACTTTGTTAAAACAGGGGGCGCCTGTCACCTCGACCGTGTGCAGTAGATCCCGGGCTCAGTGCTCTGGAGTAGTTGTATCCTTTGTTTCTCCCTAGCATGCATGAAGAGATGGGGAAAACAATAATTCCATGCCTTTGTTCGGTGATTGTTTGAGCTTTTTCTTTTATCAGGCATAGCAAAAACAATAAAAAAATAATTATGAAACTATTGAATGGCAGTGGTTAAGCAAAGAGCGTATGTGCAAATAATATTCTAAACAAATGCATGCCCGAATCAGGCATGCATGATGATGGTATCTAGCTGACAATGTGTAGTCCTCCACGATTCTAGAGCATAAAATTCAAGAGTAGATCCAAGTTCTCCAAACTCCGGGCAGGGCAAAAATGATGCCAGTAACATCGACCAAAATATGCCAAGATATGCCAATATGAACAAACTCCCGCTCACCCTCGAGATAAATAGGTGCCTAAAGTGAAATCGACTTCTAAGTTGACAATGCCCGAAAAATCAAACTAAAGAGAGCGCAAAAAGGAACGAGTTAGCAAAATAACAACTCACATGGATATGACAATTCATATCCTCATGACTAGAACTGGGTTTTTGTTTCTGGTGTCAATAATTCCCATCACCGCACCCGAAAAATCGGCAGCCATCCAGCCAGCGCCGCCAACGATGTGGCAGGCCTCCCATGGGAGAAATTGGGCGTTTGGATCACCTGGGGTTAAGGGTCAAGGCAGATCAGTCCAAAAAATATGCTTGACGTACATGTATGGCCAGAGGGCGAGGAGGTGGCACTAGTTGAAGTGGCATCGGGTGGGGGTGTAATGGGGTGGCCTGGGGATTCCGTTGTGGTCGCGTCATCGCAGCCCCAGAACCATCCGGGAGTCTCACAAGAGCTTGTGGTTGTGGATGTCGTGGTTGGGTCAGGGGAGCTCGTAGTGCTCGTAGGGTCTTTACATCCGAACCAGCCAGGCGTTTCGCAAGATGAAGTAGTGGAAGCAGTAGTTGTTGGAGGGGAAGTTGGAGTTATGGTAGGCGCGGGTGACGCAGTAGGCACTGTGCTCGTTGTCGTAGGATCCTTGCAGCCAAACCACCCTGGAGTTTTGCAGGTAGACGTAGTGGTGGTCGCAGTGGATGTTGTCGCCGTCGTTGTTGCAGTCGTTGTTGGATCCAAGCATCCCCACCATCCAGGCGTCTTGCAGGTTGACGTTCTTGTTCTAGTTGCAGTGCTGGTTCGGGTGCTAGTCGACGTAGGTTCGGTGCCATTGCTTTCGAAAAATTTCCAGTTGTTGCAGTCTACACATTCTGTAAATGGGGCACATTCAGGTACAGTATCATACTTCTCAATAACATCTGCAATCACGGCGCGAATTCGGTGGGTTCCAATTCCAACCCTCCAGCCTAAATCTTCCACTGTGTCGTAAGTGCACAATTGTCCGGTGTGACAAGATGACTGCATAGCATATCCACCAAGTGTACACACGGAAGTTGCGCCGTTACAAGTTCCCATATAAACAGGATCTGCGGTATGGCCAAAATGGTAGGCACCAGTGTAATTCCTTTTCTGGGGCGAAGACGGATCACTTCCAGGGGGCGAAGGCAGCCCAAGTCGAGAAGCAGGTAGCGCCTCTGGCACAGCTTCAAACGTGACCACTGGCAGCCCATATGTCATCCCAAGCATGCTTGAAACGGAACCACCTAGAGAGTGGCCCGCAAGCCAGATATTAGAATTGGGATAAATTTCGGTGACATTGGCGTAAAGATCGAGAGCAGCTCGATAATAACGGTTTTCTGCTTTCAGCGCTTTCCTTACACAAGTTGCATTACATGTATATGTTGATGTATAACAGTCGCAAACTTGTCGCCAGAAATATTGTCCACCTTGGGCACAACAACAGCTGAAAAATAAGTTGTCGTTAACCTTGTCATTTGTTGTAGTCTCTTCGCCATCGAAAAGAGCTGCGGATGTGCCTTTTAAGGCAACTATTATTGTAGAGTTCGATTTATCCGCGTAGATATGGCCTCTCAGCCCATCACTTTCCCATCCGAAACTGTTAGAATGGTTGAAGCGCGGGTTAACATCAGCCCATTGTTCTGTTCCTGGCAACATGATGTAGGCATTGGCGGTCATTCGAGCTAACGAAAGAACCGTCTCTTTATCCGTAACATCAGGAGCATCCACTTCGTCCAGGGTCCAATAATCCGATGAGAGCGCTACTGGGGAGCTTGTCAGTCTCGCTGTTAAGAGGTGGTCTTCAACAACGGAAACCCGGCGGTCGGTTAGACGCTGGATATTAACAGATCTTGAAGAAGCACGGAGACGATGAACGGGTTCCCGCCCTTCGCCATCTTCTGACGCAACCCATAGCTCAGCATCAGGCTTGATGTCAAGCCGCTTATGTAGGAGCGGATATCGGTAGGTTCCGTGATGGAAGATATGTCGTAATGACTAGGGAAAGCAGGCAAGGTTAGCGAGTTTTCGACCTAGCAATATGACTACTACTACAAGTACTCACAAACTCATGATCTGTGTCAACAGGTTGGGGCCCTGGGAGCGGAATTTGAGGCTGTATAAAAGGACTCTGAGCAGAGGCGATGCCAGGTAAGGGCGATATTGCCAGTAAGGACACTAGAACCTCAAACCCCATGAGAATGGACCCAGATGACCGTTTCTTTCTTTTCCATCTAGATGGCTGCATATTGTAAATAAAATATAGAGGATAGATAGTAGCCTGTTCGACTAAAGATGAAGCTGTGGGCCATACAGAGCTGGTTGTTGACCCAAACGGAAGCGTTGGGGAAGTTGAGGTCGTTGGCGGCCTGGGGTGATGACGATGTTGCGCTGATAAGTCACGGGCGATATGCGGATGGCGGCACAGACCAGCAGCGCAGATCGGTCATGTGACCTTCCCCGTGACCCGCATCTCACCTCGAAGTTCTTGGATGGTCGGACGACACCAACCTTTATCAAACCTCCACACCCTCACGCTCGTTGCGCCGGCGGACTAATCCACGCTGTGGTTCTTTTGGGTTACATCAGGCCTCAGCTGGAGATGTTGCACGCTTATGATACCGTCTAATGACAACCGCGCCCTCCTCCGCTTACCACCGCTGCCACAAACCAGCTCTAATTCCTCCATTTAAGAGTTGGTACCCGGGATCTGCTCTACTTCTTGACGCGGTCACCATGGCATTGTGATTCCTAACTTCATTCGGAGAGAACTCTGGAATCCCCACCAGTTCATGATACATGTAACCGGGCGCAATGTCCGCCGAATCTACCCAACGGCCAACCGGGCCCCAAACATCGAAGTCGTTCTCCCGCATGGAGGATGCATCATCCAACACGTTTCCTCGGAGCCGTGCAAAAACAGTCCACGGTATTGTAACACAAGAGGTAGCCCCAGAGAATTCTCCTCTTATGTATATGGACCCGGACCCTGTAGATGGGGAACCGGACCTCTTTGCGAAAACGGACTCCCTAGAGTCAGACGAGGTGTCCCTAATGGACCAGTCCAATCCCAATCATTCACAATTGCAATTGCAATTGCAGTACATGACAGACCACTTTGAACTCCCTATAGAGCTAGTCAGTTTGACTGATAGGTTGGTGATATATCTTCAAATTCCAAAGCTAACCATGCTAACAGTCGCTCACTCAGGTTTATCGCCTCTCTCAGTGCGAAAGTATACTCTTCCCCACCCTCTATAGATAGACTTTCGGACCTCTTTCAGGACTTTTATGTGCGTGCCGCTGCACATATATCGACCCATATTTCGACTCTAGCCTCCCGTTTGAACCGCCAGCCGTTACCTTCTCCTGCACTGCCTCAAATTTCTGGAAAATCTCAGCGAGATCCCTCGTCTAATTCGCCCGGGCATAAAGACACCCAGAAGGGCTCTGAAAAACTTACTACTGGCCACCAAATGCTGACTGCGGAGGAGGTCGCAGAAAAACGGAGAGCCCGCAAGATTTTGCAGTACAAACGCCATGCCCTCGAAGAGGCGGTCGAGCGACGGGCGTGCGAGGCTGTATACGAAAAGATCTGGCGGCACAAAAATTCTTTGGATGAAGTCAGAGATGAGAAGCTCCGTTCCAAAACAGCGGCATTAGCACTTGTTGGTATTGGATTGAAGGACCTAGGAATCGAAAATTGGGATCTGAATGGAGAAGGCTCTGAAGCGTCAAACTTCCTAGGTTCTGCCCGAGAAAGTTTAATTAAGATGAACGATGAAAAATTCCCGTTAGGCAAACTCCATCATCTGACTGCTGCCCACAAGGCTATTGTCGATACACTGACAATCGTTCTTCCATCATCCTCCTCCGCTGATGAAATCCTCCCGACCTTGATATATACCCTAATAACTACACCAGCAGAAGGCATCAACATTATAAGTAACCTGCTGTTCATTCAGCGCTTTAGAGCATCTAGTAGACTAGATGGTGAAGCTGCATACTGCCTGACTAACCTAGAAGCAGCCATTAGTTTTCTAGAGAATGTGGACTTAAACAGCTTACAAACAGACCAGACACAAAACAACACAGCAAACTCTCCTAGCAGTGTTTCTAATCCCGCATATCTGCGACCTGATGCGCCAACAACTAAGAGCTCTGCTACAATTTCAGATTCTTCGGCCTCCTCTCAAAGGTCTGAAATTGGAAAATCAGACTCAGGGCGGCGCCTGGCATCAAATGAAAACATACCAAAACCTCGTGCAGCTGATCCTTCTCCACAGCGGCGTCTAACTGACCTCCTTCAGCCTTCAGCCAAAGTGCTTGGTGCCGCCAATGATGTTGTTCGAAACACAGCTGATCAGGGATTCAAAAACATTAGCACCACCCTCGATAATAGCTTCAACTTCCTCTTTGGTCGCCTGAGGGAAGTTCAAATTAAACAAAGTGGTGAGCCAAATGGGATGTCTACGATTGTGCCAAAAACGCTAGATGACGCTCGACGGTTGGTTACCACCTCGCCAATCATCGACGACGAGAACGATCGCAACATGAAGTCGGAAGATAGGCTCATCTGGCTTATCGGGGGGCGAAAAACATCCCGGCAAAATAGCGCGGGTAGTTCAGGAACCAGCGGCGGCGGGTTAAAGGCCGTTGCAACCAGTGGAGAGACTTCTGCTCCAGCTGCAGCTAGTTCCGGATCGATTTTCTCCAACCCCGCAAACCAATTAACACAGACTCAGCCATTTGGCTCAATGAAGAGTTTTGGCAATACCCTCAACCCTTTAAACCACATTCCAGGCATGATCCGCGGGTTCGGACGAAGCACACCAGACCCATCTCAGGACACCGTATTATCCACAGACAAGCCGAAAACATCGGAGTCCATATCCAGCCGCTCGAGTACTCCTATCCCACACAAGAACAACACGGGCACGAGCATCAGTGCCACCGAATTTAAACCTCCAATCAAGCGGTTCTTGGAAATGTCGGATGCGGGAGATCTTAAACTGAGCGATATCCCTGAGCTTCTGGAGGATTACAAGCGGCTTGCCCTATTTTTGAAGGAACACGGAACTTCCCAATAACCTTCTTTTCGCGTCTTTTCTTCTTTTTTTCCTACCACCCAGTCTCCGGTCTCTTTGGTTATTCCAACAGCTCTAGCCTATTTTTATCATTTGCAAAGTATTGAATTGATACCCGTATCTCCCACCAACGACGATACACTTCTTTTGCTCAGCGATTGTCCGTTCCATTTGGCCTGGTGTCCCTTCTTTCCCCTCTCTTATACGTGTTATCGCTGTTTACTGGGGTTTTTCCTTGCGGTTTCTAGTTTCAATTTTAGGGGCGTATCTATCTCGGCGTATTTCCTATACTTATATACACGCTTCTATGTAGCTTTGGGATGCGGTACAGAGGCCTGAAGACGTTCAAGAAAACAGGACAGTAAATCAGGTACAGCGGGTATAGATTATATACGGATATCGGCACATACGGAATTAAAATGTTCTCTTTGCTCATTTTCTCTCTCTTTGGATGTCTGGATTTCGCCGCTTCCCCTTCGTTCAGTTTAACAGCTTCAGATTTCTCTAATAACCAGCAAGTCCCTGACTACCCACGGCCTCTTCTATTCCTTCAAAATTGTCCATCCATCGTGTTCTCCATAATCTACTCGTCGCACGAACCTCCTCGAGGGCGGAAGCATAATTAATTTAAAACCAAGTACAATGTAATGGGCCAGTGAAATCAACAACCATATCACCGACTATCAAATATTTTCTAAAAGATCCACCATGCCTCGTCGGGCAGGCATATCATGAAAGAAAAACAGAAGAACAAAAAGTTCTTGCTCCCTTCCCTTCCCCCTCCCCCTTTGCTCAAGGTCCAGAGCGTGGTAATTAAGACACCCCACCAAAAAACCCACTACCCTAGCTAAACACCCACAACTGGCCCCTGGCTTTCAAGAAGATCACTGGCCGGCTGGCGTAATGGTAACGCGTCCGTTTCCGGCTCCCCTCCTATAGCCCGGATTCCTTAACAGCTCCGACGCTTCTCTTCGTGGAAGTGTGGATGTGTTGGATTTATGTATCTACGGAAGATTTGCAGGTTCGAGTCCTGCGTCGGTCGATTTTGATATTTTTGATGTTTTCTTTTTTGGCTCCTCTTTTTTGTGCGTTTGCTGGAGATTAGGCGGGTAATAAATAGCTTACCAAAAGTTGCTGATAACTATCATTTCATTTTGCTTAAGTATAGATGACACATGCAGCTTGTTATAGCTTATCCCGCTACTGAGTAGGCGGGCGGGCACTAGCAAGCAAAGCGGCAGGGGCGATATTTAAAATAACTTCTCCTTCTAAGTGAATTGGCTAAAAATATTTATATTATTCGTGCAGACCGATATATCTATTTCCATTTTATGAATGTGGCTTCCATTATCAATTATTTTTCTCCTCGGCCGTTTGTCGTTATTTCATCCCTTCGTGTGTTAAAAAGGCCCTTTCAACGCCATCTGAATAATATATAAAAGAGATGATGATGAAAAAAATAAAAAATGAAAATGAAATAAAAATGAAATGGATCTGCCCCGTCACACTCACCATTCTGATAACGTGCGTTGCTCCGCCTTTATCTGCCTGGGGTAAGGGGAATACCAGGATATCTTCACAAAATAAAAGATAAAGTGGCCCGTAAAGGTAGCGGTAAACAGAGCAAGCAGTGTGACAATAAATTCCTTTTCATTTATCATGACGGAGCCCGCCCCTTCAAAACTCCCATCCCCCCGGTCCTCATCTCTTCTAACTGCTGGCCAATCCCGTTCCCCTCGGCCTCGACAAGTTCATACCGCCTCGCAATCTCCCTCTCAAATACAGCAGCCACCTTCCGGCGCCTGTGTCTCGCCGCTTTCGTCCGCTGAAGCAATACGCTAAACTGGTCAATGATCCAGTCACCGCTCTCTTCCCACTCTGCGACATTCAGGGATGCGAAGAATGTGTGGCGCTGCTCATCTGTCAGCGCCTTTAGTCGCGTGAGTTTCTCCGAGAGAGGGATGGGGGGATCCTGCTGTTGGAAGATAGGCGGCGGAGGGGCTGGGTTGTAGTCGAATGATTCCGCTTGGAGATCAGCGAAGGTTTTTGTCTCCAGGATGTTTGGTGGATAGTCGGACTGTAATGCGGTCCAGGGTCGTTTGGTGGAGACGGGAGATAAAGTGGATAGGCGTAGAGATGTGTATGTATGTTGGTTGTCCGTGCTGCTCTCTGATGAAGAGCTGTCTACCGCACTTAGATCTGTGATGTCAAATAGTCCACCGTGGCTGTATGGATCGTGGTTGTCATTTGTCAAGTCTATCGGGTTAGGTTTGTTGGGTTCTACGGTGTTTCTTGAGCTTGACTGAACGACCGGTTGCGACTGCGGAGATAAAATGACAGTGCGGGACGGTGAAGTTTGTGGAATTGGCCGCGCACCGTTTAATTTTCTCCCTTCAAGGGGTGCTCCGCCGCGCGGATTTTGGGTGCTAAACCGAGATCTCGTCACAAATCGACCTCCGGTGGAATGTTTTTGCATTGCTTTTGGCGTATACATATTATCATCGGGGTAGTTCTCGTAATCCGACTGCTTAGAGACATCTTGTACTTCAATGTTTTCTTGCCTCTGTATGCCTTGCATGGGAGGGGGAGCTTTGGTGTCGCGCAGGGCTGCTTCAATCTTCTGCCAGCTGAGCGGTTCTCCATTGATATTGTGGTTGCTGCTCCAATCGAATATTTGGGCATCATCTCCATCGAATTCATCCTCGTCTCCCGCATCTCCCGCATCGACATGCACATGTTGCTCCTGCGGATGCTGAATAACATCATGCTCATCTCCACCGGGGTCAGAGCCAAGCTCCATTAACATTCTTTCCTCCAGGGCATTTCGACCACGGGGATTACCCCGGCTATACTGCACATTTGATGGCAAGGCATTCTCATCTTGAACTGTGAATTGAGAAGTGGGCGGGCCGAGCTGGATATCATGCTTGACGCCCTCTTCCCCTCGAATAAGGCTCGTGGCCGTAGTAGTGGAATCATCGACAGTTTCCACATCGGTGTCAAACATATCCTTGGGTGTTGCTTGGCGATGTTGTACGTGATATCCTGCGGTCTGTCTAGACACTTTAGGTGCAGTTCCTGGTTGATGTTCTCCCGGAGCTCCAGACGCTGAGAGAGGCCTGCCACTTAATCTCGTCGTTGGCACTTTAACTCTCGCCATATTAGCAACGAGGTCCCTTGAAGGATTACTTGGAACATGGTTGCTGTTCTGGGGAGCTGGGGTATCATTTTGCAACGCTTTGCCTCGAATGTATTCCCCAACTGCCATTGCTTCCGGTTTTTGGGGAAACAGGAGAAACAGTGAATTTGAAACAGTTCCTGGGCAGGACGACAGATACACGTCCAACGCGTATATCGAGGTAGCCTACGGTATGGCAAGGCCCATTTCCACACCCGTCCTATCAACAGTTCTCCGCAAATATAAAGCGTTGAGGTTGAGGCATTCGAACTTGGAGGTTGAGCACGTCCCTAACACGTGGTCACATGACCCACCCACCCCCTAACATACCTATCCATGGATTCGTTATCGCATTCACATTCACAGCCGCTTAATTATTAATAATTGGTATGTTTTTTGTCTTTCTCATTCGTTTTTGCTTTCATCTTGTCAGTGTCGACAATATTATTATGACGTTGGCTGGCATATTTATAAAACATGGCATATTTGGTTGCCTCCTAGTCTAGGCTTCGCATACTAGGCTAGCCCGGAAAACTGAGCATAGGGCAGATGTCATCGCTTCATCTACAACCAGACTTCACCTACAACTAGAAGATCCATTAAAGTTATGTGAAGTCGCGCGCCCTCGACGCAATTACACTGCCAGGGTCTTTGATAACACCCCTCATGCCCTAAAAAGTATACACGGTCATCGTAAATCAGCTTGATGCCCCATTAGATTTCGTAGGGTTTAGATAACAGAATCATCCTCATCCACCTCATCCACCTCATCCGAGGGCAATGGTGTCTGCTTCCTGCGCGCTTTCGCCCTTGCCTTTTCAAAGAATCTATTCGCCTTCTCCACCTCTGCCATTTTCCTCTCCATCCCCAATCCTCGCTCCATACTCGCGAGCACTGAGTCCATGTGCACTTCACCTTCATCAGAAAACATGGTCTGGTCACCATCATGTCCCATATCCGTGTGCATGTCCGTATCAACATCTTCTGGGGACACAGACGATATAAATAAATCGGCTATCCACAGCGATAACATCCCCCGTAACCGCAGCAGCTCATGGCTATCCGAGAAAGGTGGGGAAATTAATAGCTCGTCCATCTGTGCCGCTATCTGTTGCGCTTCCGCGAGTTCCTTGCGGCGTGCTTCGGCAATTATATCATTCTTTCGATTATTATTACTACTGGGGCGCCGGTGGGGTATGTCACTGGATATGGACATATTATCATCATGAGCCGGGTCGCCAAAGTCATGCATATCTGCCGTGTCCGGCATGTCCATCATGGCAGCGTCTCGTGCTAACTGGCTTTCTTCCTGCACGAGCGAAATCCAAAGCCCGAACATAGCGGGATAGAAGTCTAGTGGGCCCAGCGCTCCCGGCGCAGCTTTGCGGTATGGAAACTGGAGTATGAGACGCTCGTAGTAGCTCTTGGCGCGCTCAAATCCCCTGCGGGTAAACCAGTGTCTTCGAGGTGGGGGATTAGAGATGCCCGCGTCCCTAAGCCGTGTTGAGGTTGATGTCGCGTTGTGGTCACTCCACAAGAGTATTTCCGCGCCAATCCCCCACCGTCCACCACTTCGGACATCCATCCCATGACCCCCGAATTCATCGCGTAGGATCAATCCCCAAGCCCTCCCAGCTCGCACATAATCTCCCTCTAACAGGCAACGATGGAGTATAGTCGTAATGACACCCAGGTGCTGTAATCGCAGACTGCTGTTCCGGCCTTCAGTTTTAGGAATGAAGATTGGCGGTGATAGCTGAAACAGCTCCTTCTCGATCACTCTCCGGGTAATTTTGGTAGTTTTGCTCTTGCGCACACCCGAATGCGGAAAACTGCCACCGGGAAGCTTTTTATGAAATGGCTGGCCGGCAACTCGATATTGGTGAGCCTCATCTGGGGTCAAGATTATTGCCGACCTCGGACCTGAGCTTGCAGCATTCTCACCATCCGCTTCGTTTCCAGCACTACTGGTCGCACTGGTATGATCATCATCGGTGCTCGTAGCAGACACTTCATACTCTTCTACATCCTGTCCTGGTTCTTGAACGGTTTGCTTGCGTTTGCGTGCTGCATACTGGGCTGTACGAAAGCTCGATGGTTGCTGCCATGGGGCGAGCGGAAGTGAGAAGTAAGTTGAAGACATGAATTGCCCGATACGGGAACCAATCAGGTTGAAATGGCCTGTCTTGTCAAGGAGATCATGGCGCTGTGGGGTTTGGTGTTCTGTTTCTCGTCGTGTAGGTGGTAACAGTTGCCAACAGCATTGCTCCGGTATTTCAGTCGGGGCGTTTTCTTGCTTCGTTTGTCCTTACTTTTCTCTCATGTGGATGGTCAGGAGAATATCTAGTCTTCTTCCCTACAGCTTTTCAAGATAATAATATCACCCTCCGGGATCGGGTACTGCGTGGCAGAAGATTGGAGATTGAATAGAGTTACATGTACAGTACAAGGTTGGCATCGGCGAAACATTTTTTGGTTTGATACAACAGAAAGCCACGGATAAATATAAATCCGATATCTGGAGGTTCACAGTCGCTGTACAGAGCACATATTAGAACATACATCCACTGAACATACATGTACTGTATGTGCATGTTCCGTTTCTTCTATCAGAGAATGGGAGCGGTGGAGTAGATCCACTGTGGACATTGCATGTTCAGTCCTTGCCACGGAATACCTTAGACCAGGCATAGTCTATATGGGCGTCATCATGTCTATCAAGAGGCAGAACGGGCTTGGTTATTTGGGGGCCAATTACAAGTCAATAACTTCACGATAAGCGTTATCATTCAATGAATTCTACTCCTTGGCTTTATTCTGGATTAATCATGCGCGACTCGTGTTCTTCCTCTCCCTTCTTCGCCCTTCTTCTCCTCGCTGTACTGTACATATATATCGTATATCTCGCCATCCAACGGGGCGCCGGAACAACGTATCTCCGGCAGATCACGAGACCCTGGCTGCTCGTGTCATCATCGCCGTCCGTGACCTGGACCAAACACTCCGCCCTGGCGCTGGCTTGTTGGACTTCATCTTCATCATCATGGCCGACTATCTCGACTAGCTAAGGTATTGTCGCAGGCTGAGACCCCCGCGTTGTTCCCTGGAGCCAGATTCCTTGGATTTATCCTTCTTTAAATACTACCCACTGCCATACTTTTCCCCCCATACTCCCCGGGTGCAGTGGTTTACCTCGCTCTTTCGTTTGGTGGTGGTCCTGCGCCTGCAAGCGCCCTGAAACAAGTCTGTCTTTCACCAGTCCACGGCTCTCCAGGGCAGCGAGTGATTGTTAATCACAGGGGACTGAAACCCAACCATATCTTTCCGCCAACTGCGAACTCTGGTTTCTGCCCGTTCAATACTTGTAAGTATCCTATTTGTCTCTCCTGGTCCCTAGATCACGTCCTTAACCATCTTGAAAGCCTATATTCCTTCCCTTCCACCCAACAGCCGCCCAGCTCCTGACGAGTCCTCTCTTTGCAAAAGCGGTCACTAATCCACTCGCAGTGGCGCCAAAAACGTCGGGATAGCCTTCTCTGACGACTTCTTCTCCCCCCGCCACTCCCCTCCCAACCAAATATGAGTGAGTGAGCAGACTCACGAGGCCTTTGCTCCTTCCGATACCTGCTTCCGTGGCAGCCCCTCGGCTCCCGGGTTTGTTTTCTTAGACTATGGGGCAAACCTCCTCTTCCCAACGCGCAGACTCCGCGCAGAGCAACCGCAATCACAACAACAGCAGCAGCTTCTCGTCACTTTCCCTCTCGCGCCTTTCACGCGAACATCATCGCGGACAACCTCACACTAGCCACTTGAATCCCTCTTTGCACCTTCGACATCGTTCTGCCAGCGGGATCGATAATTCTACACAGCACAGTCATGCAGGTCCGCCTCTGACATCTCAACCTGCAGCTTCGCGTTTTTCCACTGTTGCCGTTCATCCGGATATGTTTCAAAGCTCGAGTGATATAAATTCACGTATGTCCCAACGAGAAGATAGCGCTTTGGTAAACATGGAACATCTGGGTCCACACAGCTCTGTCACCACCCTCGAAACATCTGCTTCCATTCCCGCCTCCGCGACGAGTCGACAGTCGACCATGTCTCGTCTCGGTTCGAGGATTCTTCCAAATGCAGTAGTGAGAGGGCTGTTGAATAGTGGAGAAGAAACACCGGCAGAAGGTCGTGCTCACCGGATCGGTTTATTGTCTAGGACTCTCCACAGATCTGACTCCGCTCATCATTCGCATCGCTTCTCGTCCTTCACTGGGTCTACCTCTCGAGGGATATCAAGGAGACGCTCGATACGTGGACCTTATCCTCCTCCACGAGGCGATGCAGCTTTACTGCCCGACTCTCCTCCAAACCCAACATACCTCGATGCTACTGGTATTGAAAGGGACTCCAGCACTGGAAGATTTTCATGGCGTCATCGAGCGAGATTAAGCCATGTACGACATTCCATTGCTGCGCCAATATCGCAGATTCTTGGCCAATCACCCTCCATGACTGAATCAAGCCAAGCAGCGATGCTTCCACCCCGTCGACCGTCACGGCCTAGTTTTACAGAAGACTCCGACTACCTACTTCCACCCTTAGGGTCAATGGATACGCACATGGAATTTGGCGGATCGCGCGAACTTGACTCCGTTGAACCTTCTACGAGGAATCCCTTGCCAATCTCGCAAAGCACTCCTTCTCGACCTGCACGTTCCTCTTCCCCCTCCCGCAGACATGCTCCCCCACGTTCACGACACATTCGCTCCATGCGTAGGGATGAACAAACCCCATTATCTCGCGTTTTACAGCTGGCAGCAGCTGCCATAGCTGCTCAACTCTCCGGAAATACGCCACCAGCAATGCCCAATATCCAGGCTATTGGTGCTGACGGAGCGGACGGTTCGTTGGAGAGCTTTATACAGAGTCTGCAACAAGCCACATCTGCCCAAACTCAAGGGACAGGGGCAGAAGACGGGAATGCGGGTAGTCAGAGGGATGGTGGCTTACCTCACGTTAACTTCTTGAGAGTGTTCCGCTTTGTTAACCCAGAAAATTCTGAAAATAACACGTCAACTGGGCATTCTAACCAACCAGCTTCTGAATATTCCCGGGACAGTGGATCGGATAGAATGGATATTGATGACCAAACCCCAGCAGAGAGTGGCCAGGACAGACGGTTGGTGACTTTGGTGGTGGTAGGAGTAAGGTCAGTTCCCTCTATAAGCAATGGATCCGACAATGATACTGGACTCCACGCCCGTGCATCGCTAGATTCTCTGCTTCGGCTGCCGTTTATTTCACCAAATGATGTTTCACGAACCGAGCGGGGCTCCAGTGGGTTTCTTCGGCGTGCTGATAGACGGTCTAGATTCTCAAGCCATCGCCGCTCCATGGGAGGCAACACATTCCCGGCCAATTACGATAGCCAGCGTCATCAAAGATCACATACATCATCCCGCAGTCAATCGGATTTGGCCAGTTCCTTACCTACGGTTTTATCCGAAAGTCCCCCTGGTCCCCACCCCCCTCCATCCACTCCTGCCGACCCTGGTTTATCCAATGTTTCCTCAGAAACGAATAGCCCAAGTCGACGACCATCGGCATCCTCAGTTGTGCTTCCTCAATTGAACGAAGACTCTTCCCAAGAGCCCGATGAGTCCTCCGAAGATCACCACCCTCTATTCAATAATGTACGCCAACGTCGCAGAAGCGACTCAGAAACCGCTCGTCATCGCGGACTTGGCTCCGGAGCCGCAAGGCGAAACGGAGTCGTAGAACCCGATAGTGCTTCGCCGTCTGCTGGAAGAAGCTGGTTGATTTATGTAGTTGGAACGAACTTAGCTGAAAACCACCCAGCTTTTGCAACTCCAAGTTTATTTACGGATGTATGTATCCCCGAATCTTGAGAGTAGAGCGCTCTTCTAATCTGTTTCTATTAGAACCCTACCTATGAGGACATGTTGCTCCTTTCGTCGTTACTTGGGCCCGCTAAACCGCCTGTTGCTTCCCAGGAGGACGTCGCCTCTGCTGGAGGTATATTTCAACTGGTTGAGTACGGCGGTTCTCTAATCGCTGAATCGGCAGATACAACCCACAAAATCCCTATCGCGGAAAGCGAAAGATGTCTTATCTGCCTCTCCGATTATGAGGCTGCAGAAGAGGTTAGACAGCTAACTACGTGCCAACACATCTATCATCGCGAATGCATTGACGAGGTTAGTATTTTGCTTTTTACTTCAATTCTCATGTGAGAGAGAAAAATGACGGGAGACTAACTCTGACTACAGTGGTTGACTACCGGACGAAACTCTTGTCCTTTATGTCGAGGTCAAGGTGTGTCTAATGCAGAGAGCAACGACACAGGCACTACCAACGAGCAGGAGGTCGTTTCATGACGAAAAAAAAAAAAGCAACTGATCCATATTCCCACCCCGTATTTATGTGAACCAAATCTACAAGGTCCAAAAGCATTTATTTCCGCTCAACGCTAGGATTCATACGCACTCCCTTTGTCTTTCCTCCGCCTTTGGCTACCTCGATAGTTTCTTAGGTTTCATTTGGATGATATCCGTTCACCCTCCAAAGCCGGAATACTCGGTGCGGTATTGGCTACAAACCTCTTATCTACCCTGGAATAAATACCCTTTTGAACGCTATTACCCAACATCACCATTGGCTTCGGTGCATGAATGGTCTTTGTTTTTAACTTTTTATTTTCTACGGCTCTCTGCCGGAATTCTTAAAGTTTATTCCGTCTCACAACAGGACGTGTTTTAATGATTTGCATGTTTTTATTCCTCATTTTTCATATCTTTCCCCTTCTAATATCCAATGCTTCACCTCGGCGTTTTACATAGCATGCGTCTAATGTTTCTGGGACCCCCTTTTGTTCTTGCATTGTTCATACGACACTCTTGCTCTCCCCGCCCTTCCCCCCTTTCCAGGAGAGCTTTATTCATTTACGGCTGTTAATATTTCCCGGTGTTTTCGGTCAGGGCTCAGGGTCTAAGAAGGAGGGGATTCGGATAGGGAACTCGTGGTATGACTCAGTTGACTGGTATTCATCAGGACGTTTCTTCAACTTAAGCCCATTTGCGTTGTTATTCTCCTGTCCTTCTGTCCTTGCAACACGTTTTTAATCTCATTAGCCCTTGCTATTTCCATATACTCTTTTATTGCTTTCTTTGCTTTTTATTAATTTCTACTAACAATTATGAAGCCATGACATATTGTTTCTTTCTGTCTTGTTTTTTTATATCCTTGAACATACATTCTGTTTTGATATCACTGGCTTCTTTTGCTGTTTCATTTTTGCAGGGTCTTTTTCTACAATGCAAAACTTATTACTCTGGTGTGGTCTTTTCTCCCTTTTCTTGTTTGATTTTCTCTTCTCTTCTGTTCTGGCTAGTAGATGCTTTATGCTCAGTCAGGACATAAGCATGGCAAGTGTTTTGAGAGATGAACGGATTGAAATGAAATTGAAAGAAATTTAAATAAAAAAATGAAATCGTGATTGAGATTCCTTCCTTTTTTTTCCTGCTGGTTTCTACGCCCTTTACTATTTCCTGGATCCCTTTTGAAATGGATCTTTCCGAAGCTCTCGTTTCCCCAGCTGCTCTCCGTTCGGGTCTGCGGGGGAAAAATTAATCTGGGGTTAAGTGTAATCTTTTTGTTCTCTTTTCTCTCTTATCCACTTTGACTCCGATGAATTTATCTCCACCTTCACGAGCGGCTGGTGTTTTTGATATTAGTATACTTGTTATTCTTCTAATATCTTTCTCTTCCTTTACCAGTGGACACCTCTACTATAAGGGAATCAATTCTTAACAGGAAATATACGTCCTGCCCTTCCACCTACCTGAATATGCCCGTCCGGCCGGTACAGCCCGGCTCCTCCCCTCCCCTCAACAGAAAAGGAATAAGCTTTCTCAGCAAGGTTAATATAGCTCGTGCCCAAGAAGTTACTAGATAAATGAGCTCATCAACCCATTTGTCTCGGCGGGCAACGATGGACAGGGGTCAGTGGCAGGGGTTGAAGTTTTCCACAGCGAAAGTAATAAATCTGTCGAGGTTGCCGGGGATTGAGGATGATGGCAGCGTCTACATTTAGTTAGCGGAGTCCGCGCGTGGGAAATGAATTCCTCCTACGAATCCTATCTAACAATTTTATTAGAGTTGAGCTAGCCAGCAACAAGCAACCTTGTAACGATGTTAGGGTTTGACCAGGGAGCTTTGAGACATGAAGTCTTTTTTTAGCCCCCGAGTTTCCCGGCGAGCTAAGATTCTCTCTTTTTTTTTTCTCCGTCCTATTCCAACGTCCAATGCGTGTGGGATTAATATGGTATTCTCCAGTGGTTCTGTAACTCATCACCATTAACTACTAACTGCGTACACCTGTGGCTTCTTGGAGTTTTGACATGTGAAGACTTTTTACTTGCTTGTCATCAACATTTTATTTCATATTATTCGTTCCGTTCCAATCTGCAGATTACGGAGTGATAGGTAGGTAAATCCCTTCGGACTCATCCACAACCATGGCATGGCTGACTGGAAAGGATCCTGATGTAGACAATCTCTCACCGTTTTGTATGAGCCAAGGCAGAAATTAAGGAACATCATGAGCGTTTATATTGAGTCCACTGGGGGCAAGACTCCGGCCTGGGGCTCTCCAACATCCAAGATGAAGTTTTATAATCCCGCTCCCCTCTGGACCTTTATTTCCCTTGTCTTATCCTCCTTTTCCACATTCCGTCAAATGGCACTGCGAGGCGCTGATGGTGATTTCCGGCCGCTACGGCCTTGGTCTTTATGCATAGTTTTTGTGAAGAGGTACGCATGGAATTTGCCAGAAAGGATATTCTGGTTGCAGAATACTTGGTTACCTACGGGACATATTGTTCCCACCATTTATTCCTTTTCGGTTGATTAATTTTTTTCTTCATCTTCTTGCTCGTACAACTGGGCGATTAGGACTACCATGTTTCCTCGTACATTGGTGAATTCGTCAATACCTTGACCAGTTTCAGCTACGGTCAGTTCAAAAGAGGGACGAAGTCGCCTTGGGCACTCAGTGACCATTGCTGGCGCCCTCCAGCTGCTAAATCCTGATGATATCAAACTTCCAGGGACGCACTTTATGCCCACTAACATGGATGATGATGATGATGATGTTAGTTTTCCTTGGAGGTTATGCCATTTATCGCCAATTGAGACGCGAGAGCAAAGTTGAAGCTTCACATGCCTTCTCATATATTTCCCTGATCATCGTTGGAATTGGGTCGGCTGTTTACCATGCGACTTTGAAGTATCCGTTGCAATTAGGTATGTAGACACCGTCAACCATCCCAGCACATCTCTTCAAAGTTGCGTATTTTATGCTTGTTTTTGCCCCTGTCTTCCCTCGCCGCAGCGGCTCTCACTGCTCTTCTCCCAGCCCTCGTACTGTACAACTGAATGAGGAAAATCACAATTCAATATGTTAACATTATACCATGTTCAACTGCCTTGTTCCCGGCCTAGTCGACGATCTATCGATGCTTCTCGGCGCCGGCATCATGTTCCATCATGTCGTAACCATCAATAGTGGGAGAAGAGTGAAAGTCCTCACGTTTATGGCTCTTACTGTGACTTTAACTGCGGCAGCATGGGCCCATATCCGTCTGGGCGACTCTGCGCTGCATCAAGTTGTGTTCGGCACGATGGTTATAACTGTTGGCTATCGATCAGTCAAGCTTCTGGCTCGTTTGATTTCCGACCAGCGCATGCGTTCGAAACTACGCCGTTTACTACGGATAGGGAATGGTAAGTTCTGCTTCTCCCTCGCTGTCATAAAGCCTACCTATTTGTAGTTGTAGCTGCATCCGCTCCGGCTCCTAATCTCACTAACCCTCCCCCATTGCGCAGTTACGCTTCTTGCCGCATATGGATTATGGCTCGTTGATGTCTTTGCTTGTCCGTCCCTAAGAAGCATCAGACATGCTATTGGATTGCCTTTGGCATGGATATTTGAGTTGCATGGATGGTAAGGCAGAGGGGAGAAGAGAGCTTGCATTTCTCGCGCGAGGCCCCCGACATTTGTTTGTGATCCTTTACTAATGGCTCCAGGTGGCACGTCCTCACTGCAATTGGAGTTTATATTGCCATGATTGTGGGCGAGTTCCTCCATGAGGGGAATCGGACGCAGGCCTTGGGTCCCAAAGACGGGTATTTGGATATCCTCAGGGGCCCAAGTTTGCAGGGGAAGCGAAAAGGGGAACGGCTCCAAGCCTTGAAGACTGATTGAACTTTGTCTCGCGGAAGCAATGTCAAGGAGTGATATGATTGCGAACCTGAAAGGGGGTTTAAATAAAAAGTGATTTGTATGATTTTGGTGAACTTGACAAGCCAGCTCTGCCTACCATCAGGATATTAATTTTTGATGTACAGCCATCTGTGCAGTTTACATGCATGGTGTATAGACAATACAACAGAGCCGTCCTGGATAAGTTATTTATCTACTCTCACATTCTTTATATATTTAGCATATGATTCTGCAATCTCAAGCGCGACCTAATTGAAGATTCCCTTACTTTCTCTACTTCCCAAGTCTTCCTCTGGCACAGAGCCAATTCAATCAATAGAATCCACTCCCTTCAAGCTCCGAATTGAAGGTAGTCTTCAGGGCGAGAAACAGGTTAACGCCAGTCTGTACCTCCGTGCATTGTTAGTAGTCGGGCAGATGTGTATATAATCTTCCCGGAATATATATACATTTGCTGCAACTTTGTGTTGTCTATTTCTGCACTTCGCTGAAAGAATCCTACTAGTACAGGGCTGCCTGGATAATACCCCATCCAAGCCTAATCTCTTCAGAACAGTGAGACAAGCTTTCCCTTTTATCTTTTTTCGAGTTCGGAGGCTTTTAGCAAAGGTTAAAATCCATTTCCATAAAATCCATTTCCGTCCTGTGTTATGAGGAGCACGTCCTGCTTGCCATCAATGTCGATTTACTTTGCTCTCAGCTACACTGAAGTGTGTGATGCTCAGCATCCACGGCACCATTCATGAGGTAGGTACAGCTGTTGGCACGAGATCAGGGGTCCATCAACAAAGAGAATTAGCTGGTTCTTTGCAGTTTCGGGCTGGAGCTACTGCTTCTTCCGATCGATTAGGAGCCAGTGCAGTTTTTATTAATTGGTCGAGAGATCACATTCACGCTGCACATGTTACTGTACGAAGCCGAACCCGTTCGTTTTCTAGCTGTAATTCTTCGGTCTCTGCCGGCTTCTGAGAAATTCAGGGATCATACGGGTCCGTACTCCGTAATCCACGCAGAATCGAGGCTGCGGTGGCGTTTAGACCCTTTTATAGAGGGAAATCCTCTGGCCAAGTCAGGAACTTGACTTTAGATCCGTTAGCTCAGGCGGGAGCTTCATTTGAGGAATTTTGAAATGGATATGTCTTCGGTTGCTTGTTTCCGGAATACTGTACAATTCCTCTTTGTGTGACAAGGGCTGCAGAAACGCGGCAGGTAACAATCCTCCAGCTCCAGCTCGTTTTATCCATCATGCAACGTGCTGATGCAGGAAATAAATATGTGCGGTAACTAACTATTCCCGCCACCGCCACGAGATGCAACCAGTCAGAAAGTAATTAATGGAATGTCCGGCTTTGTGGAAGCTTGCAAAAAATATCCCGACGCTATATTCGTTGCCGTATGGCATCCCGCCCTAACTAATCCGTAAGGGTTCTCGAGAAAAAACCAAGTTCGATTTCAAATTTCGACCCAAGCTCACATAAAAATGCAATACGCATAGTACGCAGCGTATGTTCCTGCAGGGGGAAAAGTGGATACCATGCACCGTGTAAAGGACCCATTTTGTGTTGGATCTCACTGGGGCTGCAGGGGTTAGTCAGCGCTATGTCAGGCGGGTGGAACGTGTCTTTGCTCACTACTGGCCCTTGAGAAAATCATTATTGAACCTTGATGCTACTTCTGGTGTGGAAATAAGTAACAGCACAGCGGCGAAGCAGTTTCCAACGGACATCTTTTCGAGCGACTAGTAAATTTGTAAGGCATCACCAAGCTCAGGGACATGATTCATGTCATTCTTGTCAGAGATCGGGCGCTGCGGAGATAAGCAATGATTCCCACACTTTCAGGAGCGGCGGCATTTACTCCGGGTTAATGATCGAAATTCTTTCATCGACAGGAACGAGTGTGCCCAAGGCATCAGGGCTTTCTTCGCAGCAAAGCATGTCCTTCCCCGCATTCCGCTGAGATCAATCGTACGACAAGCTGAGGGTGACAGGCCGAGAGATGCGCTAAGCCGGCATGTGAAACCCCAACCAACTCAAAAAAACCCTTGACGATCCTTTTCATTTTCAGTCCCCCAGTTGCCTCCTTCCAAAAAAGGCAAGCCAGAAGAAAAATAATCATCATAATAATGGCAGAGACGGGGCCGCCCGAAGAATTTGGCTGCGAGAAAACGGGAGGAGAAGAAACTGTCGGGTTGAGGCTGACTGGCAGCTAGCGGTTTCCGTCCGCCCCTTTTGTTGGGCTATGAGCGATGGGCGTATGAGACCCTGATCCTGGAAGAAATAGCGCCAATTCCTGCTGGTTAGCGTTCCGCATCAGTCCTATCGATACCAGATCTTCCAGAAGAGGGTCTCCGGTGCGCCTTTAGCTCCGACTTCTTGTCCGTCTTAGCTTGCCTTGGCATGGTGGAAGAACAGATGTGCAATAAAGTTCAACCCGGACATGAGCCGGACCTGGGAAACTCGCGTTATTGTCCCACCTCCGGCAACCTACAAGGATTGCGGGCGGGAACATCAGAGAACGAGTCTCCGCAGATGTGCCAAGGGATAATTGTGCTCACCAAACCCCGGACGGTATTTGGTGGGTTTTGGTAGGTCCCTACTCAGAGTTTTCGATGCAACAGTTTTTCATAGCTCCTTGCGGGAAAAATGTGACGGATAAAGCGGTCGATGGCACAGCGAAAGCTGTGTAATGACGCTCTACTCCGTATCCAGCTTGCTTTTAGATTTTGTTTCTCACCCATTTTGTAACCAATCGAAGAGGTACGCCGACCTGGACTGAAGTCGGAGGAACCCTCCGCCGCTCCCCTATTCTCAGTGTTGATGCTCTATAATTAGTGATACCGAGAATATCCATAGAATAGATTTCTCTGTTAACAATTGGAACCCGAACCCAGCTGAGAGAAATTACGCTGCGTACAATCGGTCCGCTCCAACTTGAAGCCCATGCCCAATTCTGATGACAGTGGCGGTTTCCGGAATGGCGTTGAAATTTGAATATGAAGTGTGCGCCGCCCACCAGCGCTGGTTTTCTAGCGGGCTCTGCAGGAAAACATTACAACGTTTCCGCATGTGCCTAGTCCCGCAATGGCCCTTGTTGAGAAACAGTTGTCGAGGCTCCATATTGAGCATGAGCACAGAAGGGTCGTGATATCCCAGCTGTTTGGATCAATCCCTTCAGGCCCCAGGCAAGGAAGAGTTGTTAACCCAATTTTCCCAATTTTGCGCGCTATATAACGGCCCTGGCACCCTTGACGAGTCAAACAAGCGGAATCGAGGTAGTACTCCGGCACAGTCCATAACTATGATCATATGCGGCAATCCAGTGCCATAGGCCGCAGAAGACGTGCTGATCGTTTTTATATGGCCACCCGCTGGAAAGAGAATATGGACCTATATTGAGTTATTACGAGGGCAAATGATTTGAAAAAGCGCACCTACCGCTCCAGATATGTGATCGCATGTCATTAGCAAAAACCCACACGTATGGCTGTTGGGGGAGCAAGGATATACATGCTGTGCTTCAAAAATTCTAAACACAAATTGGAATTGTCTCATGTTGCCTGATATTTCGAAGGTTCGAACTGGCACGATGTGCTAGATGAATTTTCCACAAGCACTTCCAGAAATTTTCCGAGCCATTGTGAGCCATCCAAGCCGATAATGACCCCATCCCATGCGGTGATGAAGGGTAACGCACATGTATGTACCATGTACAGGACATCGCTCGGCTGTCTTCGGGCTACCTAGATCTTGATAAGGTATGTATTTAGGAATAATGGACTAATACAGCCATCCCGGCTAGGGTGTTCCCAGGATCTTTTTGAAAAACAGTTAATATTTAGGGGAATGACGCGGAAATGGCTGTCCATTTCATGGTGGTGATGGACATGGAGACGATGCTGAGCCTGAGGCTTATAGTCACATGACCAAGCCTGTCCCCCGCAACCACTCCTCCCTAAATAATCCCAACCTCACCCCATTGATGATTCCGGCAACTCCTTTAAAGCTCTCCATTCGTGGAATTTTGAACAGACAAATACCATTCCCATGGTTCAGAGTTTCCCACATGGGGCCAGCTATATAGGCAGGTAAGCGGCTAGCATAGGTGACCTTAAGGGGTTGTCCCACTTAGAAGCTGTGGCGAACACGGAATTTTTTCCACTTCTCCCTCCATATCATCCCGCAGAAATCCATGCGGGGTTGAGAACTTAACTGACAAGAAAGGCAAATTCGGCCCCATAAATGGCACCCGTTGGCCAATGTGGCCAAGGGCCGACGGCCCTCAAAATTCCGCGGGTAACTCTGCGCCAGACATGAGGCTTGCCGGGAAACTTTAGCTCCGGCATTTCATTTACTCCAAAGCGCGCATAGATTACATCGATCTGATATGCTCGAGCACCTCATTCATACTATTGTACGTATATATTTGCACGTGTGTCCTTTTTCAAACCCTGGAGGTCCTGGCAACGCAAAAATACCTAGTTCCACACCAGACACTTCCTTGGTAGGCCTCGTTCTGAACGAATCGGTTCTCGCATCTCCTACTGGGTGGGGTTTTCTGAATACGCTAGGGTGATGTTTGGGGTGACTGAACCTTGTTAAGTTGCTGGGATATCCTTGGCGTATCTCATGCTATTTTGGGGTTGGAGGTTGGACATGTGGATAATCGCCAGGGCTGGAATCGTCCCTTGCTTCCCCTGTTCTCGAGACAATATTTGAGCAGAGTGGACATTTACATTCCCGCGCTCAAATGTCCTGGAAAAATGGGTTCTTGCGCGCTCAGATTGTCGAGAGGAAAGACAGCTAGGTGAGTGCTGATGATTTGCGATTTGTGAGAGAATTTCAATGTTATTTCACTGGGGAAACAAGCAAAAAACTTACACAGTCCACACCAGCAGGGTTTGTCACAGCGGACGAATCCTTTTCCTGCACACACCAGCCAGGTTCATCCCCTTCACATCCTAAACACCCCATAACCTCCTCCGGAGTTATTCTGTTAGTGGCCGGAAACTGGGGCACCCCGCCCAGAGATTTTCTCATTAAACCTTTCGTGAACTTTAAAAGGCTGGTGACTCCGAAGTCTAATTTTGTTTGAAAAATTCCGCCTCCAGGGTTGGCTCTCCAGCTCGGATGATTTCTTGCAGTGTCCTGCTCAGATGCGGAGTAACATATCCTTGTGACATAATTGCAGGAATGAATGATCCACACGACCTAGCGCGACTCGATAATTCATTGTGGACTGTAAATAAGGATGCAATTGTGCTCCATCGCTCAGGGTTCGATCACTGAAGCATACCAAATGAACCCCTGCACGAGGCCCTCTCGGGCCCGATAGGGAGACAAGCAGCGGAGGGTTCGATTTCCTGATTCTAGTCACTACTGGCGGGGCGAGCATCTCTATAACTGTGCCAGAGATGGCGTAGGTGGGGGCCGCAAGTAAAAGACAAAAACTGCTTGCTCGCTGGATCACCACTGAAGCATACCCACTCTGGCCTTGGAGGAAACAGCCTTGGAAGGGGTCAAAACCCCAGCCGCAGCAAGCTGGATCCAAGCCTCCCAGAGAGAAAGGTGCGGTTTGCCAACTGCAAGTCGTTTTCCAAGGTCGAAGTTTAATTTCGGTGGCGTAAACTGGACAAGTCATCATTTTCTGGAAATCCATTGTTATTATTATTTTATGGTAAGGAAGCGGAAATGGAAACTCCGGGTTCCGGCCACCAGTGTACTATCCTCTCAAGAAGAAAGGTTTTCCCAAGTACCAGAGATATGCTTGCATTAATGTTTCGCCTTTTCGCCCCTATAACGCCGTTATTGGCTGCTGCCCTCATGCCCATTATTATTGTTACCAGAGGATCCGCTGGTCCTGAAAGTGGGGACTAACTCCCTGATCGTCCGGCACTCCAGAAAGCTGGACACATTGGAGAAACCAAGCTCAGCTTTGCTAACAGTTACCCTGAGTATATATCCTGTATCCTGTTCGAAAAGAAAATTCACGGATCCCTAGTACTTCCAAGTTATGCTATCCCTCCTCCCCTCTGCATTTTCTTCCTCAATACAAATTTTAACGTTCTTTGGTTTGTTCAATGGCAGGGTTTTGGGCTTAGAACTTACCATCATGAATGAGTGAGTGAATTGCTAGGTTATTGGAAGGTGAGCCTCCCTTGCATTTGGTTCTTGCAAGGATTAAGAACAATGTCCACCCCCGAGAAGTTGTAACATAACTATTGACCAGCGAACATGGATGAGGGAACAGTTGAGCGACTCATCCGACCTTCCAGAAGCCCCAAGGATAACTTACGGCCTTTGCTTTGGGGCCGTTTCTGAAAAGGGCCTAGGGCTCCATTGCTTTGCTTTTGGGCGCCATTTTGCTTGGCTCAACCATAGTTGAGTATTAATACCGCCCGTTGACGGTCCTGCTCAACCCCATTTTGAATTCCTCGCAGCCCTTTCAGAGCTTCGCAGACCGAACCGACCAAAAGTCAGCGATAGCGGCACATGTCGCTCCCTCAGCTCACCCTTGTGGACTTCCAATCATCCTGGTCACTGCCGCAAGCATGCTCTCGATCTCGTCTGTCACGGTTGGCCTTGCTGGAGAGTAAGTTGAGGCCTTGAAAATTCGTGGTCTTCCGAGGTATGATTGTTGCTTTGACCTTTCCCTTATCTTTCTTGTCCAGCAACAGATATCAGATTTGCCCATCAAAGCTTTTTGAGCGGTTATCATTCATTTTCCAAGCTCCTGACGGAGTACATCCCCCCTCTCTCCATTCCCTGCTAGTGTGTAAATTTCCGAAGTTTTCTTTGGTCGGATGCAACTTGGTTCTCTACCCTGAGCGGACAGCGTTGCTGCGATCAGCTCAGTGTTGACGGTCTTTTGGTTGTTGATCATTTGCACCCGGATCCCTAGAGTCTGTCCATGTCCATGCAGGCTAGCAACATTTCTATTTCATTGTCTATGATCCCTTCCCGGTTTGCTCCCCTTTCCCACCTCGTATGCAGGGTTGCGCACCCTAACCAGGAAAGTACATGTGTATTAAGATATGAGATTCCAGAAAGCCCGTCTTCCGGCAAAATCTACTCCGTACGGCGTTTCTAATCAGTCACCAGACAATTGGAAAGCAAAATGGATTCATATTTTCTGCCCGATCTCCCTGGACAAGGCTACAATGTACCGTCGACGCAAGACACGGCCCAGTTTGCCGCCCATCCTGAGATACCGGCGACCCCACAATATCCACACACCAATCCCTTGTGGCATTATCCCCATCAACCACACATACCTCATCCGCAAGTCCATCATTCCCATTTCCAAATGCCTTCCGTCCCAAATGATCAAAGAAAACACAAAAGAACAAGAAGTGGATGCTTCACATGTCGTTCTCGGCGAGTAAAGGTTGGTCGTTTTTTGGCATCCCGCCCAAGGCTCGTTGCTGATATGTAATATACAGTGCGATGAGACTCATCCAATTTGCGATCGTACGTTGTGCACCACCCCACCCGAAATTTAGTTACTGGTATTGACTCGTTTTGCGATAATTCTAGGTTGCAGTAAAGGGAAACGGGAATGTGTCTATCCGCCACCCCCAGTAAGAAGAACAGGAAGTCGCGCAAATCTCGGAACCTCTGGGAAACATCCAGCAATACCAGAAAGCGAATCTTCGGATGAAAATAATGGCCGCGACTCGGGTATCTCGAAAACGGGCAATGCAAAAGAGAGTGCAACTACGAACGAAGATCTATCGAGACCAAAAGCATACATTTCTCGAAAGCAAAGTGCCCAATCACTGGCCCGGCGGAAAGGACGACCCCTTTCGGAAACAGCATCCGAGATCCAAGAGAGAGATAATTCTCCCATAAGTGATGTGACGTCTGCAATGTCGGACGCCCGGAGTAGCCCCGGTGGTGGTCCTGAAGCAGCACCATTAGAACCATCTCTCAAAGCAATTTCCAACTTCCCCGGCGCTTCCAAGCTAAAAGAAGACGTAAAATTTTTCCTCGCATATCATCGACATCATATTACATTTCGCCACTATTTTATGCGACAAGACGCACAGTCATTTATCAACAACGATATTCTTTTACGGGCTGTGCAATATGAGCCACTGTTGTATGCTGTCGTCGGGTTTTCAGCTTATATTTACTCCATCAGGCATTCCAATGGCAAACTTTACACCTTCCTCAAATATTATAACAAATCAGTAACGGCCCTATTGAAGTCGCTAAGTACAAGCAATGTGCACCACGATGCTATGATGCTGACAATCCTTCAGCTAGCAACCTTTGAAGTATGTTACTTTTCCAGGTGAAATTTATTTGGCTGTTCTAACGAAGTCCACAGGAGTACCTAGGGGATTGGGTGAGCGTTAGTGACCATCATCAAGCTGCCTACCGGATGCTCACCGAGCTCTATACCCCAGAAAAAATCAATGAAAACGAGTTCCGCCGCTATATGTTCCTCTGGTATACCCGTTTCGATATAGTATCCGGTATTTTAGCCGGAAGCGAAACCATTTTAAGTCGAGAATGGTATATTGCGTGTGAGTTGTTCGCCGTCGAAGACGAAGCTAGCAACCCGGGCAACACCAACAAACAATTATACGCATTGGCCATCCGCGGTCGGAGGGTTGGCATGGATATGGCGTCATTGATTGCAAAGACATCGCGTGGGCTTATTACAATTGAAGAATTTTCACGCCAAAATCAAGATATCACTGCCAGGCTTGACAAACTTGAGGACACATTGGGTTCTTTAGCCCATCCGGATCACCTAATTACGGCTTACCCAAATAAGGTCCTTCTTGGACCGGATGATATCGTGGATCCTTACGTGCCAGGGAGGATATATGATGAATCGTTATGGGATATCAACAATTGGCTTCTTGACGTGATCGGTGTCAGAATGATGCATAAATATCAAACGGGTTTGCTATTGCAGCAGCTAGACCTTGCGGAATTGCAAGCCGATGCATTAACGCTATGCAGTCTTATTGAAACCATGGAACGGTGGCCCGACAAACCGAAAGACTCTATTCTACAGGCTCAATCCTCTTTCGCCTTAGCCACACTCTTCATTCCTAATGATGAAAAACATATTATGTGGTCTCGGAGGGTACTGGCGAAAGTGGAACAACTTGGGTAAGCCAAATCCTTTGGTAACACAGCTATGACCTAGATGGTGTCTCTTGCATGACTGACCATAATTCGTTTATATCCAGCTTCATTTACCCATCCACATTCCGCTCCAAAATGGCAGATTTATGGCAACTTCCCGAACTGAATCATTGGTGGCTCCCAAACGAAGAAGGATATCCAAGATTAGTGAAAGAAATCCGTGATTGGACTAGTGAGCGCGAACTCAAACCACGAGATACATTCCGAGAGGACCTTCGAGTTTTGAAGACGATGTTCTGGCGAATGGCCGTAGATGACGGTAGCAGCCCCGGAAGTTCTGCAAGTAATACGTTCTCATCTCCTACTGCAGTTGGGCTATATCCTGACACGTCCGCATCCGAACCAACTCCCTGAGACGCTATAATTATTCAGGGTCGGGGCCTCCGATATATTCTTCTTAATTTCAATTGTGCACGCGGCAAGGGATAAGCGCCGTTATTCTCTTATCCCTAACTTCCCCTTTCCAGTGATGTCCCCTCGCACACCACTTCCCCCTCTTTCATTCGATTTTACTTCTCGACCTTTCAACGCGAACTGGGATTTGGGATTCGTATGACGAGAGGCATTTTACTCCACCACCCGGAAAGTATAATCGTTCCACCAGTCAAACACTGGGATTTGAAATTATATCTACCTTTCTAGCAAAGTATAAGATATGGAATTGAATCACCATTCCATCAGTTACACCTGATTGTTATTTACTGGGAAACGCCGCTGTTAGCACGGCTCGATCTTTTCAGTCGAAACGTTGTTGTCAATGGTTACGGCAGATGAAAAGTCCGGGGTAAGGGAAGAAATGGATATTCATAAGCTTATATATTGAGCCCACGGTTTACTCTTGGTGAGAATACAACGCCCTTTGTGAAACCGACTGAACCCGAAAAATTATGTTCCCCCCCCTTTCTAAAATCATGAGAATGGCCCTATCAAACGTCCGTCCCTCGGAATCCAAGACGACATTGAATGTCCACAGACGGATAAGTCAAAACTTGTTCATTCATCTTATCACGCGTATTACGAAACAATTCTCGCCGACTGCGATCGATTTCGGGCTGAACACAGGTGTACATAATACGCCACACGTCGTCCGATCCACCCTCATTCTACTATCTTGAACCTGACTAGCAAGAACAAGAGACAAGAAGAGGCCTAGCTGGTACGTGTCACGGAAGGCTCGCTGGGTATCAGAAATGCTGCTTTTATCGGGCATGATTGTGGAAGTTTGTCGGTCAAAAGTGATGTGGGGGCCAGCGTGGGGTGGAGATCGTGGGGTGCTTGATTGGGCGTGGGGTGGGAATAAAGTGCGGGTATATGTATGTACGGGTACACCAAGGAATACCTATTAATACCATTATAGAATTGGTGGAAATAGGGGAAACCCACTTGTATCCGCTCCAAGGCTTTTTTTCGTATGTCAGGGGACCAAAATCTTTTGGTAGTTCTACTCCAGGATGATAGATAGGGTTGAAAAGTGATACATCATTTGTATGCGGATACGTTCCTTTTACTTCTCCGAGTCTCATTTTCCTTGCTTTTCCGGATTGGGCTTCTCTATTCATCTTCGTTGCTTACGACAACGTATATCTTCTCTTAATTTTATGTATCGTTGCAATCTCGAACAGCATCTAATGGCGAGCAGGGAGTCCATTTTTCTTTTCGTTGATTTCTCCGCATTTTACAGCGACCCATTCGGGAGCAAAGTTTTTATTGCTTGTCTGGACTGATTGTGGTCTTTCATACATGCTTTGAGATCTATGGCGTCCTTCAATGCACTCCATATTCTATTCAGTTACGGCCTGTTGGCTGTAAAGTTAAGGAAGGGGCAGATTTGAGAAGTACAGAAGTGTAGGTGCATAAGAGAAAGTCTCAAGAAGAGCAAAATGGAGAGGGAAAAGATAACAACAGAGCTCAGAGTATCTCCAGAAAACGTGCTTTAATCATGCGTATTCGGTCATGAATAGTTAATATCTGATTGTTGCAAGTGTATGCAAGAATGCCCGCCCAAACATTGAAGAAATGTAAATCAATTATCTCAATTCACTCTCCCACTACCTCTTCTACTCCATAAATCTGGACCGACACACCCGGCCTTGCCGAAACCTCCACAGCCTCAACAATAGTTTCCAATCCCCCAGCCAACTCCTTCCCCTCCTGGCTCAACATCTCATCCCTACCAACGAAACATTCCCCGAGCACATCTTCCCCCCATGGAAGTGCGTCCACATCCACTTCTATACCAAGCAAACACTTCAACACCACCCCAGCGCCAGCCTTGCTCATGACGACATTCATCTCCTTACACCGCTCATCGCAAACACACTCGATGCAGCCCTGTGGGGTCGTACATTGGCATGCTTCAATCCGTCCTAGTGCCCGCCGGAGCAGACTATCGACGAACTCGAAGGCCTTTGCGGCTATTCCCGAACCTGATGGACCGCCCTTGGCGTCATAGAAAGTTAATCGGGCGGGGCGCTGGCGGGCAGGTTTGGGTGGAGGTGGCACGGCTTGGGACTGGGTATGGGCCAGTGCTTGTCTGTGCTTTGGACCTAATTCCTTAACGGCAACTTTGCACTCTGTGCGGACATCGCCAGGTGACGAGATGATATGTATTGGCATGAGAGATAGGATTGCATGCTCTGCGGCGTGGATGGCTGCGGCAGCGTTGAGGTTGTGGGATTTCAAGATATCCAGTGCTCCTTTAGGGACGTCTAGCCACATTCCTTTGCTCATGATTTCAATTGGAGGATTATCAAGCGCCACAGCGTCGAGAATTCGGCCCTTTTTATCTAGTTTGAAATAGCCATAGACTATGGTACGGATCCTGATGGCGCCAAGGAAGGCCTTGGTTTTGGCAGAGGCACTGATGCGCCTTATGGCTTCCGTTTCAACAGGGTCTATGTCCGTGAAATCGCGTTGTTGGGTGGTCCAGTCGACATGGACGCGGACGACACGGGCAAACCGCCGGTCGGTGTTAAGCTCCTTAACCATATATGGATTTCCTTGGTGAAAGAAAATGCCTCCTTCGTAGATGCTGAAAAATACTCTCGATTCCTCGATTTCTTCAATTACCGCATTTCGGTTGTTAGTTGTGTCGACGATTGCATAGTGGTTATCTTCAGTGTCACGAATATTAACACATTTCGAGGGGTGCGGGCGGAATCGTTCGTGGCAATGGTAAAAGCCTAAATTATCTTTGGTGAGTCTTGTAGATGCAAGCTCGTGGAGCTGTGGGCCGAAATATTCGGTATCTTCGTCCGGCCGTATGGGCATTTCGAAGGCAGCACACTGGACATGACCTTCAAGGACCAACTCATTTGTTAAGTCTACCTGCAGTTCGCAATTGGGCTTCGTAAAAAGTTCGTCTGGATTCTGCATATAATATTGATCGGTGGCGTAGGAATCGCCGACGAGAATAGAAACCGAGTCCTTGTTTCTGCGCCCAGCACGTCCACTTTGTTGACGCAGATTTGAAATTGAGTATGGGAATCCATGTGTTATCACAGCATCGAGTGAGCCAATATCCACGCCTAGCTCGAGGGCATTTGTAGCGACGATCCCAAGTAACTTCCCTTCAAACATATCCCGCTCTATTTTTCGCCTATCCTGTGGATTATACCCTCCACGATAACCCATGACAAACCGTGAGATATTAATTCGATCGAGGCTTTTAAGCTCATCTCTAACAGCACTGAGCAAGAGTTCACACTGTTTTCGAATCCGGCAGAATGCAATGACTCGTACGCCTCGTAAAACCAGTTGGCAGAACAAACGGGCGCTCTCCTGGATACTGTTACCGCGGCCAGAAGATGGATCACCAGGGTCCCGAAACGGGGTGTTCCAGCATATAAATTCCTTTCTTCCTGACGGCGACCCGTCGATATCTGTTAGCTTCACATCATCAATTCCAAATATTGTTTTCATATGTTTCTCAGGATTCGCAACCGTGGCTGAACAAGATATAAACTTGACATGGCGGTTTCCGACAGCAGCACATATCCTCCGTAGCCGTCTCATGATGAAAGCAACGTGGGACCCAAAAAGACCGTTATAAACGTGTAGTTCATCCACAACTACGAATTTCAAGTTTTTTAGAAACGTACGCCAATAGGTTTCTTGAGGTAATATCGTAATATGTAGCATATCCGGATTAGTGAAAATGATCCGTGCCTCGTCTCGAATTGCATTTCTATCTGCCATAGGGGTGTCTCCGTCGAATGTTTCCACAAGAATATGCTCCAAACCTTCGATATAGCTCAACAATTCCTTCAGGCTCCGTCGTTGATCCTGAGCAAGTGCCTTTGTCGGAAAGATATACATCCCTCTACTGTGGGGATCCTGTTCCAATTCATGTAACATCGGAACCTGGTAAATAAGCGACTTCCCTGAGCTTGTCGAAGTAGAAACGATGACATTGTGTCCATCATGGAGGCTATTGATAGCTTCTGCCTGGTGCGAATAGAACTTCGTAATACCTCGGGTATTATACAGGGCGTTGACCAGGCTCTGCGAAAGGGTAAAGTTCAGATCACCATAAACAGCTGGCTGTGGGTCAAAGACCCGGTGTCCATCGGGTACTATCTGATCAGTGTACCACTCCATTTCTCTTATGCTTGCAATTATTTCTGAAATAGATGGGCGTTCCTTAGGGATCTGTGCGGGGAGCCTCGCCGCAGCAGGAGTGCTAACGCCACTCCGTGGTGATACAGGGACATACATCTCTTTATCAGCCTCCAGCTTCTCGACAGGGTCGACCCCCTCATCCTGACACTTAGCAAGAAACGCATCAACAGCGTCCACAAATTTCTTATTTCGTTTCTCGATCAGACTCATCATATGTTTCTGGCTGTAGACGGGGACTCTGATGTCGTCTTTTTTCGAATTCTGCTGGGCATCTTTCTTCAAATCCCCATCCACAAATTCAAATATCAAGACGTCGCTCTCGCCAAGCGGATTTGGAACTTCGCTTTCTTCAGTATCCTGCCCCGTACCCTCAGTCTCCCAGTCACCCCAAGTCTTCCCATGTTCTGCATATTTGGCCTCCTTCACTCCCACAAGATCCACCACCCCCTGATCAACAATCTCCAATCTCACGGACCGCGGGATCAGCACCTTAACCCTCGCAGCATCTTCAACACTCAGCTTACGCCCGCCCGTCTGCGCCTCAACAGCCGCTTTGATATTATCAAACGTCGTCGCAAAGTGCTTTCGCGCGGAGCAGAAAGTGTAAACGAGGTTCAAGGCGCGGTGTGTTTGGGCGAGGAGCTTGAAAGGTTCAGGCCAGGGGATCGACGGAGCAGAAATAGCTGATGACTTTTTCGACCGGCCCCTAGAAGAGGTGCTACTAGATCTCGAAGATGAGGTTGTAGAGCGTTTTCTTTTGCCAGCCTTGAACTCCAACGCTGTCAAGCTAGGTCCATCATGCACTTTGGTTGCCAGGGTGGTGGTAGTGGTCGGCTCCACTGGAAGGTTTGTGGAAGGATCCATACGCGCTCTTCCAACGCCTCCTTCTTGTCCATCGCCTCGGAATCCCGGAGTATGAGAGAGATATCCAGATCCACTCCCTCCGTCAGAGTGTTCCTTGTCATCTAAGGCATCTACTGCCTTGCTCTTCAATCCATTATTCATGGATTCGATTCACTCAGATGCGAAAGCATCGTTTCATATAGTTCTCTGTTTATTTATAAAAGGGAAATTAAAAAATTAAAAAAAAGGTCTAACCGAAGCCCATTTGTAGGGTTGCTGTCGGTCTCCTGTGGCGTGGATGAGATGCCCAAAAGTCGCGCGAGGAGAAACACGTGGTCATGTGACTCTTTAGATCTTCAATTGAAATTTGACCTCTACGATGTACAGCAATGACATAAAAACTCAAGAAGCGGTAAGCAATTATAATCGCGTCCCTCGTATTCTTATTTAAAACAAGGCTGGGCCGAGGAAAAAAAATTATAAAACAAAAAGAAAACTGGACAATGAGATAATCGAAATCTCGACCTTTCGCACGCCAAGAATGCAAAGCGAACGCTCTACCAACTGAGCTAATTGCCCAAATCAGTCAAAGGTCTCGAAAAGTTCACCACTTAATTCATTTGAACCAGGGATTTCTAAGACACTGGGGTGAGATAGGATGTGATTAAAATTATATGATAAATACTTTTCATATAAAGTTGCTCGTTGCTAGTCGACCTGTCAGCAAAGTCGAGCCTTTGAGTGTATTTTGCTTGCAACTGTATTTTGACGTTTAAGTCTCTATGGCAGCAGAAATGGAGTCATGAATATAAATCCGGTCTCCGCCCAAACAGCATCGCGAAAGTAAAGGGAAAAGAGAAAATAGAGAAACGAGGCAATGGAAGACAACGCGGGAAATGGATATGTGTTTATCGTTGGACAAAAATGAAAATGGAGAAGACCTGCTTCCGAGCGATTTGGGGGTAAATGAAGAAAAGGACATGAAACTCAACAAAACACGGACAAGATATATATGTTGCAGGGGGAAAAAGATGAACGGCACAAATAAAACTAAAAAAAAAAAAAATCAATGCTCCAGCAGATTCTGATGTATATCTTTCCCGCCTCCCCAAATAGATTCCTTGTTTTATCCCGCTTCTTCGATGGGACCATGCACCCCCATGCTACGATACTAAGGAAAGCACAAAAACAACAATGCTAATAATGGATAGGAAAGAAAATAAGGACGTTTCTGTGGTGTCGACATAAGAAATGTTGGATTGCCGGAGCAGGTATATCCCCGTTAATAACCTGGGGGAAATAAAAGGTAAGAACAAGTTGAAAAGCTAAACCACGAACAGAGCCAACATGGACACTGTGGGTACACGAGAGGGGGTGTTTTTGTTTATAAATAGACAGAGAAAATTGATTATTCACGGTTTGTTGGGTAAGTTATGGCCAGAAAATAAAGACTAATAGGAACGGAACGGAGCGCTTAAAGGTGAAATGGAGCAAGAGGGAACGGATGGAAATAACAAGAGAAATCTCATAGACTTTCTTGGAGCTTTCCGATGGTTGCACAGAGCTCCTTGGCAACATCTTCGTTTCCGGTCTGAACACAATAAAAAGGAGTTAGAAAAATTCATTTAAAACAAAAAAGATAGAAAGAGAGGAAAAAGAACTGAATCTGTAGATAAACGCAGAAATACATACCCTAAACAGGAAAGGAACAGACTTGCCCTCCTCGAATCCCGCAAAGTGCACTTGCTTTCCCTTCGGGGCTGCTCCGGACGGATCACCCGCTTTCATACCTTTGAAAATCGGAATGTTTAGGATAACCCGCCACACACCATCGGCACGCATGATCACTCGGGCTGTTTTCTTCTTTGGTTCTTCGCTATCGTCCTCGTCGGTCTTGGCCTTGACTTCTTCTTCTTCCTCCTTTTTTTCCTCTGCTTTGCCTTCCCGGGGTTGTTGTTCTTCGCTAGATTCGTCTGCCTTATCATCATCACCGTTCGCCGGTTCCCGGACGTTGACCTTGAAAACCCCAACACCGCGTTCCTTCCATTCCTTACCATCGAAATGAAATAGCTTGCCGCGGCATGAGAAAATTGTGTCTTCGCCCTCTTCACCCGTCTCAGCTAGAATGGGGTAGTTAGTAAATACACGCTGTCCAATTATAATTATGGGTTGTAGAGTGGTGAATGTTGAACTACGAGCGCTAAAAAATAAAATAAAAAGGGGGGCGGGGGAATCGAGTCCAACATACTCTGCTGTTCATGAAACCTTTCATCCCCTTTCTCTTCCTCTAAACCTTCAAAGGTGGACTTTGCATCATCCCCACCTTTCCCTGCTTCTATTTTTTTGTCATCCCCATGCTTAGAGCTAGTAGCTCCCAAAATTGCAGAGCTACCGGTAGTAGAAGCAGCAAAGCCCGCTAATCCCCCACCCAATTTTGGTGTAGCTGCGGAGAAACCTGTGCCAAACCCACTCCGACTGAAAGCGGACCTAGTACCACCCAATGCACCAAACGGGGACGAAGTAGCGGCAGCCGCAAAGGGCGAGGCCGCAAATGCTGAGGAGGAGGGTTGTAGGGGTTTATTGCCTGTCGTATTTTCAGCAGGGGATGCGGATTTGAGGCCTGTAGAAGAGCCGCCGCCAAGGCTGCTAAATGGGGATTTGTCTGAGCTGGCAAAGGACGCCAATTTCGATGAAGCGAAGGCAGATGCGGACGTCATAGGTTGCTCCTTCTTTTCCGTTTTGCCCTTTGATGTTAGTTGGGTAGGTTTAGATGACATAGATGCGAAAGGGGATACGCCTAAAGTATTGGAGAACGGATTCGGTGCGGAAGCCTAGGGGGTTTGATATGGACATGTAAATATAATATCCAAGAAGTAAAATCAAAAAGTGCGAGTTAACCATTAGTACCAGAATCAAAAGGGATATTTTGCAGACCTTTTTTGAAACAAGATCAGAATCTCCTTGAGAGCTCCTATCCTGGGAGTCGTCACGATGTCTTTTCTTCTCCGGTTCGCCCTCTACAGTGCGATTACCAGACATGGCCTTAGATCTATCAGAGGGTTCCCCAACTTTAGCCGATGCTGATCCTTCCTGGTCCTTTTCGTCCAGAGCGTCCGACTTCAGGTCTTTATCGAATTGGTCTCTGCTACGCTTCTTCTTGGGGCTGAGAATGCGATTGGGAGCATCACGTTCTGTGCTCTTGAGCTCTGCTATTGGCGTACGTATTCCACCTTCATTGGGAAGAGGCTTAGTATCCATATTATTTGAAATGTCCTGTTTATCCCCCGCAGTCAACTTACTCTTAGACCGCCCTTGGTTGTCACTGCTCTCATCATCCGTTTTGGAATCTCTTGACCGCTTCCGTCGATGGCCAGTCTCGTCTGGATTTGGCACACCCGATGTATCGTCATGCTTTTCGTCCTCATTCATATCGCCCCTTGATCGCTTCCTCCGTAGCCTTCCCCGCCCTTCCGCGCTGCTTGTATCACTCACACTGTCTGCTCCGGCCACAGAGGCTACCTGTGACGCCATCGCGTGGTCTTTTGGGGAATTGGGGCGAGGGACGCCGGCAATGGAGGTTTCCTTGAGTTTCTGGCGGACAGGACGTTCACCGGCGCCATCTTTTTGTTTGTCAGAGAATGGATGGTTTAATTTGTCTTCCTCTGGTTCCTGGGCTTTCGTACCTTCTGAGAGCTCGGCCACATCACTTTCCGGTGTAGGTTCGGTGTTGTCTTGCTTCAGGTGGGTAGAGCCTTCATCCGCGTCAGATGATTTTTCAGCGTTAGTTTTGTCTGTCACTTTCTCGTCTTTCTTTTGTTCCTGAGCATCTCGGAGTTCGAGCTTATGTTCTGTTTCTCTTTCTTCTTGGGTAGCATTTGAAGGGGGTGTATTCTCTCGCGTACCTTGCTGAGGGGTAGGTTGTGCGCCGGGCGAGGCGCCGGCATCATCCGTATTGGAGGCTTCAGGATTGTCAGAGTCAGGCAGGGAGGCCAGATCACGTCGTTGCTGAGTTTCTGGTAGGGAGACGGGGCTCTGCTCCTGCATACCTGGTGCTGGGCCTTGAGAACCCTTGTCCGTGTGTTCTGCAGTATCCAAGGCGGGTGAGTGAGGCTCTGGGTCAATGGCTGTAGCCGGGGTTCTGGTGGCAGGCTCACCGTTCAGCACGCCATTCTCCTGGTGTGTCTCCGAAGCCATGCCAGACCTGTTTCTCTCACTTGCTTCAGTCCAGCGAGTTCGGGGAAAGGTATATTGTGTCGATGGGCGTGGTTCTCTTGTGCGTGGTTGACTGGAGTCGGGCAGGATTGGGGATGTGGCACAGGTTTTGTGGTGCTGGCTCGGTACGTGGGGGGGGGGGGGGGGACTTCAAGCCAATCAG
>PDNC01000114.1:836-87378 GCA_002572885.1 Blastomyces parvus | reverse complement strand
GGGGGGGGGATTTATTCAGGGCAACCTGAACATCAAGCCACTGAGGCAACTCCAAGCCGATCGGCGTAAGTTATGTTGAATGGGAAAAAGGGGGAAATGTAAAAAATGAAAAAGTAAAGAATCAAACCCGACACAGTGGATAGAAATACGCCCAACAAATAGAATAAGAAAGGGCGTCACAATAACGGGGGGGAAGTCGACTCGAACTTGCCCGGGTGGGCAAAGGGTGAAAATAATCGGGGTAACAGAACCAATAGAATTAAAAATTGCACGCAGAATAATGTATGGCCTCAGGCCCCGGCTGCAGGATGACCTTAGTTGCATGCATTAGCGCACTCGAGTGTGTTGACTTCTTTCACCACTTCACAATGCGCTGTGGGAAAAATTCATCGATGAGCTCGAGGTAGTAAGGCTGCAGGATGGGAGCAAAGTTAGTACTTTTCTTATTGATCACATTCTTCTGCTGATGGACCTGAAAAAAGAAACGAGCAATTGACATACCTTTAGCTCTTCGATATTCGGAACGTCATCCGTCTTGCTGTAGAGATCATATGGATTGAAGGCTTTGACCGCCTCAAGCATGCGCTCGTCGTCTTCGTTCATCAGGTGTCTATATGCACCAGCCGTGTGCCAGGGATAAAACGAATGATAGCGAATCATGGCCAGTGCTTCTTTGGGCAGCGTCGACTGGGTCTTCACCACACTGTACAGATACTCATCGTGACCCCAGGAAAGCATGACATTATCAAGGCCGCAGTTGGGGTAATATATGCCGAATTTGGTTCCGTATATTGGGTGTCCGAAATCTGGATTGTTCGCAAACGTCTCAGGATAGATAATTCGCTCGTCAAAAGCGCATCCAACTGGGAATGTATCCCCAACCACGTCCCATTGGCCCGCTGCGCCAAAGAAATATAGAAGCTTTCCCAGATCATGAATCAAGCCAGTCAGTTGCATCCATCTTGGCTTTCCGTCGCGTCTGATGGCTTCAGCAGATTGGAGAAGATGACCAATTTGGGAGAGGGAGGTATCTGGGTCTGATTCGTCTATTAGGGTATCGAGTTTTTCAATTGCTTCCCAAATTGTCATCTCAGCTCTGACTCTGGACCGGAACTCATTACGCGCTTTGAGATTGTATGCAACTGTTTGCTTTTCGTGTTGTTCCTGATAGAACGCCTTTACCCGTTCGCAGGCAGTCTCGTATTGCCGAAATTTAGATTTGTCTTTATCGGCTCCAAACTTCGGTTTATCATAAGGGATAGAGTCCTGGAGTTCTGCTTTCAAGATATTGACAGCCTCGATGTCGTCCGATGTCCTGTCGAGGGCACCGCCGTCGCGTGTCACATCAAACGTGACGTCCTCAAGCCTTGCAGGAGTCATGATAATGGAGGGATAGTTGGTTAGGGTTGGCAGCAAGAGATAGAAGAAGCGGGATTAGCAAGTGCTAGTATGCTACAGAGGGGTGGAGTGGAAGGAAATTCGTGAAGATGGAGTGTTGATGTTGGTGATGAGAAGAAGCATTCAGGGAGAAGGACAAGATCCGGGGCTATATATACTTATGTACAGTACCTACCCTGGACAACACCGGGGCAGGTATATTGTGCAGAAGATAGAAAGCCACCAGCAGGAACGAAGAACGAAGGGTTGATTGACAGCAAATCGCCATTGCAAACAACACGGTCTAGCAGGAAATCATGAAGTTAACGCACGCTTAGAGAAGCAGCTGTCCTTCGTTGGGATACGATCATTTCGCACGCTTCGTTGCAGACAGACCCTGCATACGTTCTAAATTAATTGCGCTGTCCGGAGTCGTACTGCCAACGAAACATATTGGGCAGTCCAAGGCAAAAAAAAATATAAGTAAATAAAAAATAACACCAAAACACGTTTACAAGTATGAAACAGGTGGAAGGAATGGAAAAAAAAGAAAAGAAAAAAAAAAAAAAAAAAGAGAGAGAGAAAGCGAGAGAGAGAAAGCGAGAGAGAGAAAGCGAGAGAGAAAACGGAACCCTTTGTTCGGCCTAACTTTGGTAAAGGCGTGCATATCCAAGGACGTCTACCAGAATTAAACGGTGTCAATAATCGGAACATGCATGGAAGCCAGGAGAATTCTAGCACGTCGAATAATGAGGCAGCTCAACGCCTCCATCTTCGGATCCACGCCGATCTCACGGGTAGCAACATGAGGGAGCGAATTGGGCACCTTTGTTCTTCTGCAGGAATTCCGCACTAAAAACGGCCAAAAGACCGCGCCCACGCATGCACCAACGTTAAAGATAGCCCTGGGAATGTTTACCGACCTGATTTCCAGGTTTCTATCGATCTTATTATACGTCGAAGCGAGCATCAGTCGGCGACCCTGCTCATCTTAACCCTCTCGGCCCCATATCAGTAGGCAATTTGATCACCGTTTGCCTGGTGATGCGGTGCCAGGCGCATCAAAAAAGCGGTAAGGTCGTTAATCGTGACACATATGTATCCAGAGATTCATAATTCGCAGCGAATATGTTACACATTATCGAGGTCGAAACGGCTCCGCATGTTGTATTGCCCCAGCAGGGGTAAACGTACCGCACGCAACCTCCCGCATACATAACGGTCATGAGGCCGTAACGTGGCCGGAGCTCTTGGTCGAGGCCCGAATCATGCGAAAACTCGACTCGGAACTAGATAGATGTTTTCGTTGTGTACAACAAAGGATCTTCGCAAAACTGCCATCTCTGGTCAAAGGGGTTGGGCTGGCCTAGGCATATCGCGAAACAGATTCTTTTTCAGCGACATTGGCCCATCTTGACAAAGATCCAATTTATGTCTGGAACGGACCTATGGTTGAAATTCGATAGGAGTAGGGCATGAAGCCGTCCGCCATCTCGGAGGGACGCATTGCTCTAGCCCCTTGGCACTACAACTCTGCCAGATCAACGAGTATGATCCCGAGAGGCGAGTCGCCTCAACTGCAAAAAAGCTTTATTGTTCCCGTTACTTTAAGGCGTGTCCCGTCAGTGGGGCGTGTGTCAAACGTAGTTCACTGGTTTGCAGAAAAAATGTTTGTTCTGGACAGCGAAACGCTACGCTACATGTTGATATTAGGCAGCTTCAATATGCTTGCATCCACATAACGTTTTCCCTCACCTCAGTTCAGGGCTGTCTTCCCGCTTCAGGAAACACACGACGCGTGGGGTTTTAGCATTTGCAGAATGCCGTAATATACATCCCCATTCGGACAACCGCCCTCCCCAACACTCATGACACACCAACCACTTAGCTTTCATAGAAACGCCATTGTGCCTTGAAATTCCTCCTTACGGGTAAGTCCTTTAACAGCACCCTCAGCAATTCAATCGGCATGTGGTTCTCTTTCAATATACGATCATGAAATGCCTTTTCAGGCATCATCATCCCAGCATCCACGACTTCCTTCCTCAATGCATAGAGCTGCAACGCCCCCAACATATAGCCTGCCTGATATAACGGCGTGTAGTCTCCACCAAATGACCTCCTTACTTCGCCTTCCGCTGTTGCCCGCTCGTGGCCCACCCGATCCACAAGCTGATCAACGCACTCCTGCGGAGTCATCAACCCCAAATGGAACTTCAAGGAGAAGATAATGCGCACACATCTATGCATGCGCCAAAATAACATCCCAATCTTATTTTCTGGCGTGAGAGCGAACTTCTTATCCCAAAGTATCATTTCCCAGTACAGGGCGCCGCCTTCGATCCAAAATGGTGTGTTGAAGAGTTTTCGGTAAACGCGATGCCTGGCATTCACATACATTTGTAAATGGTGGCCAGGGATCAACTCGTGGAAGACCGTTGCGCGGGCGAAGTGGATGTTGTTGCCGCGCATGCTCATCAGTTTGGATTCATGGGACATATCCGCTGTAGGGTATGACACCATGATTTTCTCCCCGCCGAGGAAAAAAGGGGCTTGCTTTTGCTGTGCTGGCGGCATCATGACCATTCTCCACGTCTCCGCCGCGAGGGGTGGAACAGTAACGAGGTCATGCTGCTTTGTCACGTAGTCGATTGCTTCACGTGCGAGATCGTGCACAAGTTGGGTCTGTTGGCCCGGCTCTACGTGGAGGGTCTTCACAAACTCGAGAGCCTGGTGCCAGTCGTTGCCATAGCCCAGCTCAGTAGATGCTTTTATCATTTCAGCCTCACACCAAGCATACTCAGACTCTCCGATAGACAAGAGCTCCTCGGGGGAGTAGGGAATCATCTCCGCTTCGAGGTCGGCAAGCAGACCATCGCGGCCGATTGGCTCTCCAACAATAGCGTCCTCTTCGCTGCCCGGGGAGATGCCCACGAGTTTCTCGCGGATAAGAGTTGTGAGCCCTTCTAATTCCTTGGCGATCTTGCCATATGGTTCAGATACCCACCACGTAAATAACGGATCGTAGGCATTGAAGAAACCGAACCACTCCTGTAAGTGATTGCGGAGCTCGTCTGCGGCATTTGCGGCGCGGAGAGCACTTGGTTTGTCAATTGGCATCTTCCCGGTTTCTATGCGCTGTTTTAATTCGGATATGGTTTTGGTGGCGTGGTCTAGGTCACCGGCGGCTGCCTGCCCGTTTATGGGTTTCATTTTCTGCCTTTCTTCACAAAGATTGATTATCGTGGGGGCGAAAGGGAGAAGGGGTTGCATCCTTTTGTTTCGTTGCGCATCAAGGTCTAGCTGTTTGATGTTCCGCTGCAGGTAGTTCTGTAAGAGCAAGCAATCAACCTTATCCTGCTGAGGAAGCGTATCAAAGTCTTCCTTGCTAAGATCGCCGAGTTGCTCATTGTAGTATGCACGAAGGCGGTTCACCCTCTCCGGAGAGAATGAAATGTTGTAGAACTTGTTGAGACATTTTAGATCTTCCGTGACCCGTTCAATACGTTGTTGCATGTTCTCAGAACCAGTCTGGTCTGAGGTTGACGCGGTGAGAAACTCCCCGATTCGAAGGCGCATGGTGATAGGGCTAGGACTAGCGAGGATGGCTGCGTGGCTTGATTGTCATGGACGTGCTGTGCAGCAAAAGAACAGGTACGAAAACTGGCCTGCCAATGACAAGGTTGCGGCAGGGGCTTTATTTATATGCAGCCGAACATGAGCCAAATGGGCACCTTCGGATATGTTTACCGGACATGTTCGCCTGCTCTCATACCCGACATCGCATGAGGGGGTCAGAACTACACCCACGCGTGCTTTGCGCAGGCCGAGCAGGCTTGCGGGCATTCCCGATCTTATCACCAGTTTTCCGTCAAAGTCAAGCCACGGCCAGTGAGCCCTGCAGAGCATGCCGGGTTAGAATTCCAAATTCCCAATACATCCGGACTTCTGTCCGAGCCCTTTTTTGCCCGAGGCCAACCCCTCTCCGTACATAACTAGGCGGAGAAATTATCATGTTTGACCTGTAAACCAAGCAAAAAGAGACGGAGCATAACCATTGCAGGGTTGCTCAGCCTACGGGTCGTCGGTTAATTTGCTACAAACTGAACCGTTAGCATTTGGAGCGTAAAGAGTAAACTGGCTGATAGATCGACGTTGTGGCTTTTATACTCCACCCAATCAGCCGAGCGCCTGCGATGCCTAGCCTCATCTTCGGTCAGCTTGGCGCTCCCTATCAAAGACAACGTCTATCCTGAATCCAAGTTAATTGTGTCAAAAGTTGACCGCTGATCAAACAGAGAAAACCCATGTGCCATGTGGTATGGAACGAAGTGACGATCGGATGTATTTTGCAGGTTTTCAACTAACACCACTACAGGCGGCTTTTTGAGCGAAAGATACCCCATTGCGCAACTGGCCCTTTATCTGTGCTAGAACAGCGCTTAACCTGAAATGCGGAGGATGCTCTAACAACCACCAAAAATTATCTCTCCTCTGTTTTGGTTCATCGGATTTACGCTATCATTTTCGGTTTTGAAGATGAAAGCACAGGATATACCCGGACAAGCCCGGGTTTACCGTTTGCAGGGTGTCTTCATCCCGGCAACCTGTCATACTCAACCGTAGTACACAGCGGCGTGAGGGGTAGGGGAATAAGCACCAAGTGCGAGACTGTGAGTGCGGGGGAAAAGCTTACATGTATGTTCTGTCCAGTACGGCACATGCAGAGTGCGGCGAATGCAACGTTCTCGACGAGTAGCCCCTACAGGAGCTGCGTTTTTGGCGGCGCCTGTCAGACAACCCCGGCCTTTGGTCAGCTACCCCACAAAATAGGGACATAGCAACCCGCCTTCTTTCGCATATCTAGAAGAGCTTGCCGGGAAACTGTTAGTTATTCTGCCTAACGGACACTTTCGTTAACCAATACGGTCGTCCCTTCGAGACAATGCTACCCTACCGGAGTACTAGGCCGCCTGTCCCCCTAGTGAGCTAAATTGCGCTAGTTCCGAGGGTCCTCATCTGTTGATATAGAACCGTTCACCCAGCGATAGCTGATTCACAACGAACAGCTTATCTTTCCTGAGCTTTGTTACTTGTAACTGTTGCGAAAATGGTTCAAGCTTCAAAGGGGTTTCAAGCAATGCGCGCTCGCATGAGAGGCCATCAGCCGGATAACGATGATGGAATTTCTACTGAGCTAGAGGGGCGTGTTACTTCGACTGCTATGGAGGATATCCAAAAGTTCAAGCAATCCCATCAATTTGATCCAAATTTGCCGCAAGAGCATATTGATGCCCTTCGCCATGCTGCTGAATCTGGCGATACTGAAAAGGCCACTGCACTCGAACAAGAACTCATCGAAGATTCGCCGTATCCTGAAGTTCGTGCAGCCGTTCGAAACACGGACGAAGAGTTGGCTGCTAACACGGTCCGTGCATGGATACTGGGATTCGTCTTTATTACCATTGGGGGCGGTTTGAACATGTTCTTGAGCATGAGGTAGCCTATGATCTTCTAACTCAAGCGTCAAAAGTTTCATCCATTTAATCTTGATATACAGGAGCCCCGCCATAAGCTTTCCGTCTATTGTCGTTCAATTGTAAGTTAATCTTTCTTTTCAACATCGTGGAAGTCGCGATAGTGCTCACCGCTCGATCAGGTTGGTGTACCCCGTAGGTTGTTTTTGGGCCAAAGTGGTTCCCCGCAGGGTGTTCAACATATTCGGGCTCCGTTGGACTTTTAACCCAGGGCCTTTCACAATTAAAGAGCACACAGTTGTTACCGTATGATATTTCCTCCTCCCATGTTCTTTAAGTATAGCTAGAGACTTTGCTAATGAATCTTTTGTCATAGCTTATGGCCAAGTAAGTATTATGACGAACCTTTCTCGTGTAACTATGGCCGCAAACCGAACATGAGGACTGACGGATTTGATGTCAACAGTGTTTCCATTACATATGCCTACAGTACCGATGCGCTTCTTGCATTGAAAGGAAAAGGTCAGGACACTCCTGTTAATATTCTCCCAGTTCTCTACAACACTAATCTCATACTTGAATAGAATATTTCAACGTCGATATGGGTTGGGGATTCCAGCTACTATTTACACTGAGTAGCCAGCTCATTGGAATCTCGTTAGCTGGTCTGTTTCGCCGATTCTGTGTCTGGTAAGTATCGGTATTCGCCTTTATATTCTAGAAGACTGCTCACCCAAGTTTTCCAGGCCATCTTCCATGATATGGCCAGCGGTATTTTCCAATACAAGTCTTCTATATGCTCTCCACGACAAAAGCGGGCTAGACCCTTCTATGACGAACGGGTGGAGTATTTCGCGTTATCGCTGGTTCATGTACTTGGGTTTGGCGTCTTTCGTATATTACTGGTTAGTTAAACACGCCCCGAGTTCTTTGCAACCAATTGTACCTGTGTAAACTAATGCTCGCTATGCGGGAACAAAAAGGTTTCCTGGAGTTATGTGGAAAGGTCTTTCGGTATTTTGCTTCTTAACGTGTGAGTCAGTTATAGTTTTTTAAAATTTGTTTATCTATTAACAAGGTATTTCAGGGATCAAACCAAACAATGTTGTCGTCAATCAGCTATTTGGTGGATTTACGGGTTTGTCTTTGATCCCATTGACATTCGATTGGACGTAAGTATTTTCCCCTCGCATATCTTCGGAACGGCCATTAAATCGCTTCATTAGCTATATATCGAGTTACCTTCTCAGCCCTATGCTGTCGCCAACTCATTCGCACGTGAACACTTTAATAGGTTTGATAGTATTTGTAATAGTTACGTCTATTGGTATCACCTATTCTGGCGCGCTGTAAGTAAGCAGATATCAATCCGTGATTACCACAACGCTCATTATTTATAGATACGCCGAATATCTGCCCATCAACACATCTTCCACCTTTGACAACACCCAAAATTTTTACAATGTCTCCCGTATTCTCGGGCCAGATTTCACATTCGACGTAGCCAAGTACAAGGAGTATTCCCCCCTTTTTCTGGCTCCCACATTTGCGCTGAACTATGGACTCTCATTTGCCGCCCTCACCGCTGTTGTTGTCCACATTATACTTTTCCATCGGAAGGAAATCATGTACAGACTGAAGACTGCGAAAAATCAGGAATCGGATGTACACATGAAATTGATGTTGAACTACCCAGAATGTCCTGAATTGTGGTATGGTATGCTATTCCTCGTCTCTTTGGGATTTGGTCTAGCTACATGTGAAGGATACCCTTCGCAACTCCCTTGTAAGCCAACTGCTTCTCCTGTAGATCTGCCATTTGCTTTCAAGTCAGGTTTCTAAATGATGTGGCTATCATAGGGTGGGCTTTCTTCGTTTCAGTCCTCATCGGATTGGTATTTGTTGTATGTGCCCCTAAGTCCCCGATAACTTAGGAACATTTACTAAATCGAACAGGTCCCAACTTGCATGTTGATGGCGATAACAAACATCAGACTTTGTTGAGTCCTATCCTACCCAAGCCACAAGCTCCCCGTTTGACTACTAACGGTCTCAGCTCTTAATGTTATATCTCCTTTCATCGGAGGCTTCCTTATCCCCGGAAAGGCTATTGGGGTTATGGTCTTCAAAGTATTCGCGACAAACACTCTTGGTCAAGCGTAAGCAATAACTGCCTCGTTGCTCTTTTCATCCCTAGACGTTGACTAATCCGGCAACAGACAAACGTTTTCTATGGATCTAAAGGTTCGTTCTTAATAAGTAATATCGGAAATTCATCGAGCCCATCGTGAATAGCCTATGGAAGCTGATGCACTCCCCAGCTCGCGCATTATATGAAAATCCCTCCAAAAACAACCTTTACTTGTCAGGTGTTTGCTATTATCTGGACTGCATTTGTTCAAATTGCCGTCATGAATTGGACTCTTGGTAATATCGACGAAGTTTGCACGCCGTAAGCTCATTCCTAGTCTGTATACATTTATACGTTCAATGACGATGCTAACCCTGATTGCAAAGTGCCCAATCGGCAAATTTTACCTGTCCTAACGGGAAAACTTTCTTCTCGTCTGCTATCGTCTGGGGTAGGCATATTATACATTCCTTTCCCGAAACGTAATCTGTACTCAAGTTTCCCATTATCTCAGGTGTTATTGGTCCCAACCGAATGTTCGGACCGGGCTCGTTATACGAGTCAATACAGTGGTTCTGGTTACTCGGGGCACTTTTCCCGGTTCTCTTCTACGTCCTCGTTCGCATGTTCCCTCGATCCCCGGCCCGTCTACTGAACGCGCCAGTGTACGTTTCCACCTCCCACCCAGTATCTCCACCCACCAAAACTATGACCGCGTCTTTCTCTGCTTGCTTGTTTGTCTCCCGCATTTTGGCCTACGCAAAGATTAACTGAATAGTACAGCATGCTCGGCGCCATGGCATGGCTTCCGCCGTAAGTGTTTCGCCGCTCGCTGCTTTTCGATACCTTCCAGCGCTTCCCCTGCCTCTATTTCCCCATGGAAAAGAAATCTGCTAACATAAGGGACTTAATTCCACAAAATCTTTAGGGCTACCCCACTAAGCTTTGCGTCCTGGGCGATTGTAGGTTTAATATTTAACTATTGGGTCCGTCGTCGTTGGCCAGGATGGTGGCAGAACTATAATTACATTACGTCCGCCGCTTTGGATACGGGGCTAGTACTTGCGACTATCGTTATCTTCTTCGCCCTCACCTTGCCAAAAGCGGAATTCCCGAACTGGTGGGGAAATCGAGTCCCATATGAGACACTGGTAAGAGATAACTTCGTTGTGGAATTCGTTTGCAATTAAGCTAACATGGTTTCCTTCTTTTTCCTTTCGTGTTAGGATTACGCGTATAAAGCGACGCTAAAGACAGTGCGTGAGGGTGAGACGTTTGGCCCAACAACTTGGAAGCTGTGAAATGAGCTTGGTGAGAACGGTTGTGTTGGATTTTTCCTTTCGTCGTCTCCCCTCTCTAGTTAACTCTCAATCCAACTGATTTTCTCATCTTTGTCGCGAAACTGGAAACTTTTCAATTTAGCCCCGAAGTTCTCAGAAGCTGTGGAAATAAATGAGTATCTTAAAGCTTTGAAATATGTCTCAGTATCAAACATTACATTGTCTTGTCACTGGCTCCATTTTCCCTCCTCTTCCTTTTACAAATAGAACAGGAAATGGTGGGTCAGGGCCAAGAGAACTTTACAGCTCTAAGGTTTAAGATTTGCTCCGCGCGTAAATTTTTTAAGCGCCATATTTAACCGCGCTACTAAAATGGCGGAACCGCTAGTATGTTTAAAGTTTCGGTTTGGAGGCAAACGTCACTTCAAGAAGCTAAGCATCTGCACCAGCTCTCTGCTCTGCCCATTCAGCCTGGCCGATGCGCAAGTGTGCTCGCTCACTATGGACGGATTCGACGAAGAAACCTTTAAAAAGTTCTTCCCTAGTGGCTTCGGGAAGCAGGATAAGTCAACTAATGTAGAAGCGCAGATTGATCGGACAAGACGAGTGGAAGCGAAATCAAAATCGCCCTCTAATTTCGAGGATAAGCCTCGGGAAGAACATGATGATCAAGACGAAGAAAAAGAACTGAAAACAACTCCTGTGATTCCAAAAACTGATTCAAAGTCAAATGAAAATTCAGATTCAGATTCAGATTCAGACGACTCAGACGATTCGGATGAAGATGAATTTCCAACATCCCATGAAATTACTTTCAAGACACATGAGCGCGCGGTGACGACAGTAACTCTTGATCCCTCCGGATCGCGAATGATAACTGGCTCCACAGACTGCACGATAAAACTACATGATTTTGCCTCTATGACACCGACCACCCTCCGCGCATTCAAATCAGTCGAACCGGCAGCTAAAAAGCATTCCGCAGCATCTGAAATCCACCCTGTCCATGCCGTGCGATTCAACCCATTGTACCCAAGCCAGGTTCTGGTTATATCCGCGACGCCTCAAGCGAAAATCTTCGACCGCGATGGCGACATGATTACGGAGTTTGTTAAGGGGGATATGTACCTTAGGGATATGCGCAATACCAAAGGCCACATCTCTGAAATCACAAGCGGCACGTGGAGCCCTACGGATTATAATTTATGTGTTACGGCGGGAACTGATAGCACATTGAGGATATGGGACGTGAATGTGGGGAGGTCACAAAGAGAGGTTATTGTGCACCAGTCAAGGGCGGCTGGATCCGCTGGCAGGACTCGGATGACTGCTGTGGCTTGGGGTACTCCCGCCCAAGGAGGCAATAATATTCTCGTCGCGAGTGCTCTTGATGGGAGCCTAGTGATGTGGAGTGGCGACGGCCCATTCCTGAGGCCAAGCGCTCAAATTCAAGCAGCGCATACGAAAGATACTTGGACAAGCGGCCTTGATATTAGCCCGGATGGGAGATTAGTTGTTACCCGAGGAGGGGATGATACTATCAAGCTATGGGATACGAGAAAATTCAAAACCCCCATCACAACCGTACCTCATACTTCTGGGTCCAAGTATTCTCAGAACGCAAATATCATGTTTTCTCCCAGCGGAGCGAATATCATCACCGGCAGCGAGACTGGAGACCTCCATATCCTGAATCCTGCGACCTTAAAGCCCGAGCTTTCTACATCAGTTACACCAGGGTCTCCCGTTATTGCTGTGCTTTGGCACGAGAAACTGAACCAGATAGTTGCGGGCTCTGCAAACGGGGAAACGCACGTGCTATATAACCCCTCAATCTCTAGGAACGGTGCCGTCCTTGTCATGTCCAAAGCGCCGAAACGGAGGCACGTCGACGACGATCCAAACTTTACCACAGATTTATCCCTTGGCCTAACCGCAGATAGCACTACGGGCCAAATCGTCTCAGGTGCTTCTTTCTCCAGCCGACATCCAACAATCGGACTCACTGCCTCGGGCCGATCGCGAGACCCACGTCGACCTCACCTGCCCAACAAAACTCCCTTTGCGCAGAGCCAGCCGGACGAGAAGCATATCAAGGAAAACATCCCTCTTAGTTCCATGAGAGATGAGGACCCACGGGCGGCACTACTTAAATATGCAGAACAGGCGGAGAAGGAACCTGTATTTACAAAAGTATGGCAGCAAACCCAACCCAACCCTATCTTTGCAGAGTTGAGTGAGGACGAAGCGGAAGGGGAGAAGCCGGAACGAAAACGGGTGAAGCGGGATTAGAATTTGACCACTTTGGCTCAATTTCTTCATATACCTTATCCTTTTTTTATTTCTTTTGTTTCAGAGCATACGGGATATTGCTGGCGATAGGCGTTTGACACACGTTCAGTTTTCACCTGTACATTGTTTTTATAGATTAATTTGAAATCAAGAAATACCCGCATCAATGAAAAATAAAAATATTATTTTGTCAAGTCCAGGGAGAATGGTCGGTCTCCTTTCGTTGTAACCCTATGTACGGATTTAGTTTATTAGGGTTTGCTGCTGTCAAATGTCAGCCAAGCCATTTTGCCCAGCCGCATCAACCTCAAACTTTCTGACAGCTGCCGGCTTCAAGTGCAAGCTTGCAGCAAAGCTCACGCACCATCCATCGAAGGCCCCGCCATCCAAGGCAAGGAAAATATTGTTTGTCTATCTTCGGTACAACGGGGAATAGACTACCATATGCTTAGTTTGTGGCGTTAAAGCAAATTCATCAATAACTACCTCGCGACGCGACATCTTACGGCCCCTCTCCTCTCTCCACCCACTTCATCGGACACCCGCGGCCGAGCTACGCTGTACAGCAATGTTTTGTACCTTATACATTACATCATAGCTATGAACCTTCCATTCCATCAATGAAAGTACACAATAACTCCCATATACGTCCACAAACCGTCTACGCGCAGCCCGTGCAGCGCATCTTCACCCGCACCAGCTGACATCTGGGTGGAGATTGTTGTGGTGATCAACAGCCCCAATCGCTCTACAGCCAAGCCATCACTGCGAGGACAGCCAATGCAGGGTTTCGCCTGGGGAAAGCGGGTAAGCGATCACGGCAAAACCCAAGAGGAACAACTGACTTCCGATCGAAGAGAGGCTGGACAAGCGGAAGGGGTATCTACGTAGATATCCCTCTCCTCGTAGACCTCTCCTATTTCGTAGGTCCTGGTGTTCGATACCGGACAGCGGGCGCGATGATGGAAATTAGGGTTCTACTTGCGTTTGCCTTGGGCTTTCTCCTTGACTCGGTCGTCTCTACGCCTTTATCCCCCCTCGCGATCGGTTTGCTTGGAAACGGAAATACTGGGAATGACGGTGGAGATACTGGCGGCGATGGCGACGGCGCTGACCCAATGAGCGAGTGGTCGTCCACGATAGGCATTGTTACAGCCATCGTTGGAAATGTTTTTATTTCCTTCGCTCTCAATATCCAACGATACGCACACATACGGATCGAAAGGGAATACGAACGCCACCGCCACCGAAACGGTTGGAAGAGAAGTGCTTCCAGGACCACAGTGCCATCAGGACGGTTATCCTCTAGTAATTATGGCACCGTTGCAAACGAAGATGAGGACGAGCCCGCAAATGAGCAAGAACGTGCTGGCATGGCTCGGACGGAAACAAATGGAAATTCTGCTAGGTCTGAGGAAATTTCGAGATTGGGATTTCATCCATACACAGACGAGGATGAGGGGGAGAGGGAGAGGGATAACTTTCTCGATCATAACGTGGACTCTGACAGGCTCCAACAGTCTTTCATGTCAGACCGGACCTTAACGCCCCTGGAGAAGAATCAAATTTCCAATGAACGAAAATCATATCTTCGGTCGCCGTACTGGTGGACGGGTATCATTCTTATGACCGTCGGAGAAGCTGGTAATTTCCTTGCTTATGGATTTGCACCTGCGTCTATCGTTTCACCATTAGGGGTGGTGGCATTGATTTCAAATTGTCTCATTGCTCCATTCATGCTGAAAGAGACTTTTCGTCGACGAGATCTGCTTGGGGTTCTGGTTTCTATTGCTGGTGCAGTTACGATTGTGCTCAGCGCTAAAACCTCAGAGACCAAAATAGGTCCCGGTGAGATTTGGGGCATGATAACGAGGTGGGAGTTTGAGTTATACCTTGGGCTCACGATTGCACTGATCATTGGTTTGATGTGGGCTAGCCAGAGGTATGGGGGGCAGTCTATTCTAATTGATCTGGGTTTGGTAGGATTGTTTGGTGAGTAATATTTACCTGCGTCAGATCCCATATAACGATGAATCTCTAGCTAATCATATTACTAGGCGGATATACTGCTTTATCGACAAAGGGCGTTGCATCCTTACTGTCATTCACTCTATGGCATGTTATCACGTTCCCTATCACATACGGCCTAGTGGCCGTACTTGTTTTCAGTGCTGTAATGCAGATCCGATACATCAATCGAGCTCTACAAAGATTCGATTCTACCCAAGTCATCCCTACCCAGTTTGTATTGTTTACTATTTCAGTCATTCTTGGAAGCGCTGTCCTCTACCGTGATTTCGAGTCTACGACACTTGCACGAGCCGGGAAGTTTATTGGCGGCTGTGCACTCACCTTCCTAGGAGTTTATCTTATCACTAGCGGTAGAAACCGTGGAGACAGTTCGGAATCCGAATCCGAGTCGGATGGCGACGAGGAGGCAATCGGTCTTCTCGATGGAGAACGTTACCGCGACAGTATTGATTGGCAACGCGACAGGGAGCGAAGCCACGCAGCGCCAACATTGGATGGGACTGCTGGCCCTGCTGTTCGAGCTGGCGACTCTCATCCCCGTTCTCTTCTTGGTGATGAGAGCGATTATGCAGACGACGATAGGGTGCAAACCCCACGAGCTCCGTTGTCTAGCGGCCCTGCCTCTTCCACGCCATCTATTTCTGGCGCGTCCTTATTATCGGCATCCCCAGCCCCTAGCCCAAAACCATTATTTACCGAGAATCCGTGGGCAACAACCACCGAAGGCCATGGGGAATCAGCGATTGTCTCCGGGCCTCAAACCCCAACTCACATTTACCCTCCTCCAACCCAAGTCCTCCTCCAATTTCCATCTGCACCGGGCCTCACTGGATCTCACCCAGACAGTAACCAACAAAGCTCCCCAAAAACTCACTCGCAAGCGACGCCATCGAGACCGAAAACACCCCCAACAACAGGTCGCCAACCTCCATCATCTCGCACACCAAACACTGGATCACGAGGCTCGTTTTCAAAGCGTTTCGCCCCTGGCCCACTACTACAACCATTCTCAGGTACCCTGAGTGCCGTTATTGCAGATTCTCTCCTGAGAGGGGAAGGGTCTCCTCGTAGCCAGCGCGAACGCGCCCTGTCCAAGACAAAACGAAAAGGCAAAAAGAGAGCATCCATCCCATATCCTGCCGACGGCGCAGCGATAAGGTCTAACCAAGAAGGGCCACCGCTAGAAACTGAGTATGAAACCGACACCAGCATAACAGGAGCCGACAACGACGAGGCGTTACGGAGAGGTGCCCGCGCAAGTCCAAGACTCCCCAGTTCAACCATCACGAACCGAACCAACACGCAAGAGAGGATCCCAACGCTGGCTGCTTCACCGCTGCAGAAGAATAAAGATGACACTCGAACGCGTAGTCTTAGCGACTCGTGGAGCGGAGGGTTGGGGTGGCTCAATGGCAGTATCCGAGGGAATGCAAAAAATAAGCAGAAAAGTAAGGCAGGGCCTTCTGCCCCTGGCGGTCCTGGCAACATTGGCGATGGCGACGACGCCAGGCCATCGAGAGACTGATTAATCCTTTAACTCCCCTTATCTACCTTGTGCTTGCTCGCTACAGATAAGGAATACATAATACGAGCGTATAGTACCTACCTAGGGTGGTACAGTGCATTTATTTGTTAATATTTTCGGCTGACCCTTTTTTCTTTTTGCTATATCACCTTCGCATCAACTCAATACACATGCATATATAATTTCCTTCTAGCAGATATGTTTACTTCAATTTAATTTTCGAACTTTTTTGGAGTTGAAGCTTTGTTCGTGCAACGTGCATGTCGTGTATGGTCGGAAACGGTCTTACTCCGCTTTGTTCACTTTTGATCGGCTCCGGATTTTTGTTTCTGTCGCTTTTACTGTTCCATGTTCAGACCCCTTCTTACAAAGCGAGATTTTGTTCCTACAGAGCCAATGCATGATGCATGATAACTGCTTCTGCCTTAATGTATTTTTGGCATTCGTCAATTTAATGACATTTTGCTTCGTGTTTCGGTTTTCCCCTATTTTCAAAGTGCCCACATGATGCTGTTACATGCAGCATTCTTTCCCTATTTCTGGAGATAAAAATAATAATTTTTGAACACCATGGTTTCTAATGCTTCATCTACTAAATGCTATACGTTGCCAACTTCATCGCAGAAGTAGGTATGAAAGGGCTTTTTATAATGCAGAAACGACCAGCAATAATTATTGCTTGGCTTATGTTTTGCAAATTAGGGCGCGCTGCAAGCCAAGAGGATTCCAATTATTACATTGACAACCCTAGTCATCGAGCAAACCCTTCGCACTTTCATCTTCATCTTGTCGTTTTCTTTCACTTTCGACGGCACCACTACCACTTCCGCCACCCTGCCCTCCTCCTCCTCCTCCAGCAGCAGTGCTATTACCATCATCTCTATTAACCGCAGCTGCACCCTCATCAATAGTAGGTGTGCTCTTACTCTTCTCCACCGGCTTCCCCTTATCACGTCCATTATTAACACTCCCGCCGCCCCCATTCCCTCCCTCCCGCCGCACTCTAGCCCCTTCTTTCAATTTCTCCCACCGATCCCGATACCTCCCCACCACATCTCTCAACTTCTCATTCTCGCGGCCCATACGCTGCAATTCCTTTTCACTCCGACGCGCACGTTCTTCTAGCTCCATCAACAGGGCCGCGTCAGAGCCAGCCCGCGATGATGACCGTAGTTCCGCAGCAGCACCCTCTATAGAAGGAGCGCCAGCTCCTCCCGCTGAAGGTAGTGGTGACGTCGTTTGTGTACCATGGACATGGGATACCTGCGGAGTAGCAGAGGACACGGGAGAGAGCTGACGTGTAGGTGAGCTGGCGGATTTGTGCTGCATCGCTTTGAGGGATTGCTGCAATGCCAATGACGACGACTGCGCGTTGACTTCCCACATGTGCAGTCGTTTAGAAAGCGTGTCTGACAGGTGCTTCAGCGCTTGGTTCTCCATTTGCAGTTCTTCCAAGGTTTTCGTGTTTGGATGTTGTGTCGTGCTGCGCTCCAGAGTCCCTCCGCCTCCTCTCCTCCTTCCTCCAGTTGCTTTTCGATCTCTGTCTGATGCCGTGGTGGCCAGAGAAGACTCTGGGGGGAGCGGGTTTTCGCGCGCATCGACGAAGTCGTCGTGGCTGTCGCCTAGGCTGTTTCTGCGGGCTTCCTTTTCAGCTCGAGAAAGGATACCCGCGTATGATATCGTTCCACCTGCCGTGGGGACGACGTAGAATGACTCTGCGGGATTTATGTGGCCAGGTGGCCCATTCGAGCCGTCTCTGCCTCGAAGAGCCCGAAGTGCGGCCCCGGATACTAGCTTATTCACGTCTGGTTGCTCTGTAAGATGGCTGGTGGTATCTGCGGATGCAGGGTTACGGTCGAGCTTGGTATCTGCTGCTGCGGATTTCTGGCTGGCCGGATCAATGCCCAGAGGTAAACTAGCAAACGCTAGGGGTCCAGAGAGTTTGGATATAAGGCCTTCAAAAGTTGAATAAAATCGCTGGAACGACTCATCCTTTGGGAATCCAAAACCAAGTCTAGGTGTCTCACTTGGCTCTGATGGGACTGCCTGTTGGTCGACGATATCTGTAGGCCCTATTGTCGTTGGGGCCCAAGGCGGTTTACTTTTGGAAGACATGCTGGGGAGAGCCTTTAATTCGGCGTTTACGGAATCAAAACTAGTGCCCTCAAGTCTCGTCCGCATTGAAGCGCCAGCCATTTGTGCACCGGCATTCTGAGCTGATACAGTTGGAGATACAAGACTGCCTCGGGGTGGGTGGGAAGGAATTCCACGTGCGGATGCCAGATTGCTTGCTATTGAGCTTGTATCGCGCTGGAGGGATCTGTGTTGAGTAGGTAAACGAGGGGGTTGTTGAGCATTATCTAGGGATGGAGCTGCAACGGAGGACGATCCTCCACCTGCCCCCGGAGAGTTAAATTTACTATGTTGGGCTGCTGAAAGGGTCGATGGCGGTGAATTTACGGATTCGGGAGAAGAGGCTACCGGGTGTTCATGTTGAAATCTAAGGATTTCCGCGAGGCGTTTGTGATGTTTTTCGAGGAGCTGAAGGGTCCGCAACGCCTAGAACCCCATCTATGTCAGAATCCGATTGTGTGTATAGCTACAACGGAGGCAGGGATACACATACATCAGGGTCGAGGGTGCCTTGGGCTGCGGTTGAAAATTCTCCAGCGGCAAGGTCGTGTTCCTCGCTGGCAGCTACCGGGTTAGATTTGCGCGTTTCGAAAAGGGCATTTCGAGCATGGGAATGCGCCTGGACATAGAATTGGCGGTTAGGTTAGCATCGAGATCAAGCATTAGGCAAGGTTAAGGGTTAAGAACACTCAACATACCAAAGTCAACGGCGACGATTCCATAATCTCCACTGACAAAGTCTCTCAACACGTTCTTCAACTAATCGCGAATTTAGTATTACGAGAAAATGCCTTGACTCGAGAGGCTTGGAGCTTGTGGCGATGAGTTCATGCCCCAGCTCGGAAGTTCCAAGGTTGGTCCCGAGCTGTGGTCGATGAAGTCACAGGAGCCGCCTTATCAGATTGCTTAGTCATCTATCATGTGCTCAAGAGCCGCAGTATTTAAATACAAACAAAATACACGTATGGTCCCTGTAACGTATGCTGGGTGTTCACAGAAGTCACTCTCTGTTTGTCGGCAAGGTTACTCTGAGAGAGAGAGAGAGAGATGATGCTTGCAGAGAGACTCAATAAATCAGTCGTTTAATACTACTATAGAATCTCTGATCAGAGAGTCTCGAGTCATACAATATACAATGACCTGTTTCTACATGACCATATGGCTAACAGAAGTCGCGTGCAATTGGCAGCTTATACACCAGTAAGCAGCCATGTATTTATCAGGTCGCTAAATGAGATTGTGGCAGGAGCTTCAGTGGCTTCAGGTCAGCGGCAGGCTGAGACAACAATAATAACAACTAATCCCTTTGGCAGGTTACGGCCGTGTGTACGGAGTGTTCCCGCTATGCACTCAGCAACGACTGCTCTTGATGTACGCAGCGTATGTATGTCTTGAGAAGCGGAGCTCGATCTTGAGAAACCTCGAAATATCGGAGCCTAGCAGCCAATAGCTATTCAGATTCTTGGAGGGGGATATCACCGTTTTGCAGATCTTGATTATCTGCAGGATATGTCATTATTACGACAGCACTTACCAACGACGCCCTACCGTTCTGATCGAGACTGAGCCGTCCGGAAAGGGATCAAATGTGGCGATGTGGGTTTTCTGTCTCAAGAATAATCTAGAAATAGAACATCGAGGCCCCACCACTGTTGTCCTCTCCCAATCCAAATCACCGCACCGCGTATGGGGATTGCTTCATGTAGCTCAGCACGGGAACAGCACAAACGTCAAGGTAGGATCCAGGTCATTCCATGCGGCGGTCCCGCTGCCCGTCCAGTGTCCAACCTTTCCAACCTGTCAAAAACTGCCAAATCCTTGCAGGCAGACCAGCTGAACAGGGCTGAAACCGGGGGAAAAATCAGCCCGACCACAAGAGCCGCTTGTAAGAAATAATAAGAGTAATTTTAGAATATTCAGACGGTTGTCGCTGTACTGCGCGTATGTTTGTCCGCCCGTATCGCTGAAACCGTAAAACCCGTACTGGGCAAAATACACCGTCGTCCGAACCCAAGGCCAGTGCGGTGGTCTGGCCGCCAATCAGCGCTGCAGCCTGCGTAATTACCTGGTACTCCTGCACTGGCGTATTCGTATTTCGCAGCGGCAACCACATCCAAGCTCGCCCCGACATCCACACAGCAATCGCAGGGAAGACCAACTTCATGACAACCTCTCCCCTGGCTGCAATTCTCCTCCACTCAATATCCGCCCGCCTGCGGATCTACAATCCATGCTGATACCGAGTGTTAGCACCGTCCCTTTCCTACTCCTGGACCCAACACATCCGTTCTGCTGCATGAAATTCTCCGGACACCCAAGCCGCCCGCCTCTTCCCAACCAACCAACCCTCCCACCACCACCACCATCCACGCTTCCGCCGCTTTGTTTCAGCGATGGTCTAACCCTTCTCCCCATGTCCCTCGCTTTCCGTGACCTCCAGTCCTCGATCCCATGGCCTGGGCATAGCAGCATTTTCGCTTGAACGCCATTTGTCTCTCTATCATTCCCCGTTGCAGCCAATTGATTAGAGGTCTCCATCGTTGAAGATTCAGTCAACTCCATCAGGAGAGTCCACTGTCCCCTTCTGCTGATGGACGGCGCTACAAGTGAAGCAGCTTCTTCCCCCTCCACCAATGGGTTCAAAAAGGCCTTTACAAGGACGAATCGCAGCAAGACCACCCTCAGCGAAGTTGATGGCTCTACGTCAGGGCGGAGTGCCGCTCCTTCAATCGACTCGACTTATGAACCCCGGCGGCCTTCCACTAGCGGGGCAGGCGGAGGAGGCGGTGGAAGCAGTTATGAGGCCCCGTCTACTGGCATCTCGAAATTGATTCCAGGGTCGCGTCGTCGACGCAAGAAGAAGATGGAAGCGGAAAACTCTAGTTCCCAGGACAAGGGGAGTGGAACGGAACTGCATCGAATCCCCAACGAACCCGAAGATACACCAGTTACAGGAAATCATAGTACCTCTACAGTAGATACTACGGACCGTGGCCCGAGTAACAACGGTTCAGAATCTGGAAGGTGGGTTTCCTCCCCTAAGCCACATTGTTTTGCCTTTTGAGATATCTTCAGCTACTCACGCGACACTTCTACTTAAATGGCCAACTAACCCCGTCTTAATAGGCATTCTTCTGCTGATTTAGGGCTCTCTCGAGATTCGCATCAGCCTTTGTCATCCCCTTTAATAATCACGACCACTGCTCCCTCCGATCCCGCGGAAGCTGCATCAGACGCCAAGGGCCCGTCAGACACATCTTCCGACAACAGTCGGTATATGATCCGTTCTGCGACCACTGGGGATATGGGAGATACTTCGAGATCATCCAGCGCAGACCGAAAGAGGCGAAACTTGAAAGAAGCTTTCAGTCCTATACCCACTAGAAAAAGCCGGAGTCCAAGCCCCGAGCCTGAAGCTCCCAAGTCGCCGGCAAAAAGCAGCAGGGGGCTCTTTGGGTCTAGGTCAAGAAGATCAAGCAGCTCAGCCAAAAATAGCCGAAAGCCTTCAGAAGAGGTCCCTCCATTACCTTCTCCAATACCCCAACATATACGAATATCGAATGCTTCCCTTTCCGCACCTGCTAAACCACCGGATATGACCTCCGCCCCCACGAGCCCTCCTGCCACTTCCATCACTGCCCCCCTGACGACGGTGACGCCACCAACTCCAGTCGTTAGTCGTTCACAAAGTCCAGCACTACCGTCTACAAATGTCGTAGAAGATAGCGACTCCGCCGTAAAGTCCCACGACTTACCTCCCAATACCGTTGTGAGTCCGTCGGGGAATATGATATCTCATAGACGTGTGCGTTCCGCATCTGCTGCACACAGCCCTAGTAAACTTTCGAACTCCATGACAGCTCCTTTAACGCCTACTGCGGAAGAAGCCAAGACCGGGTCCGGGTTCTTTTCCTCCATGCTCTCTGCGGCTCAGAATGCCGCGTCAAACTTTGGAAACAGCTTGAATGGTCAGGCTCGCTCGCAGGCCACACCAGAACCTGCAGAACCAGAAAAACCCAGTACTAGCGATCCTAGTAGTGAAGAGGCTGCGGATTCATCACGAGATGAAGATGCAACAGAGAAGAAGAAGCTAGCTGTGGAAACGCTCGGCATGGGCGAATTAAATTTCAGCCATCTTGGGATTGACGCATCCGCGGGCGGGGTGATCACTACAAAAGATGGTGTTGTGTTTACGAAAGCTGAGGCTGCTTCCCGTCCCCGTAGAGGAACTGCATCCCAAAGGGATGAGATTTCTGCAAGGATAGAAGATATGCGTGCCGCTCGTGCAGTTTCCATGGCCTATGAAAAGCCGGCAGATGGGGCATCCGCGTCTCAACCAGCCCCTGAACAACCTACTGTTGACGTTCGTTCCAGTCTACCCTTAAATGGCCTTGGAAGAATGAGTACTGGCGAGCAAACGCCTCCAGGTGGCAGTATTTTCGAAGGAGAAATCGGTGCTAATGTCAAGCGCAGCGGTAGTGTGCGTAGCCGCCTTGCACGCAGGCATCGAGGATCGTCGGGTGCGACAATTGGCGCGCTTGGCGCTGCTGGACTTGGCTTGGGCATTCCAGGTTCCAATACCAGTGCTCCGCGATTGACCGGCTTTGCTGTGGCAAGCAAAAAGCGAAATCGTGACTTTCATCAGCTATTCAGAAGTGTCCCGGAAGACGATTACCTCATTGAAGACTACAGTTGCGCTCTCCAACGAGAAATCATCCTGGCTGGCCGTATATATATATCCGAAGGTCATATCTGCTTTTCAAGTAACATCCTTGGCTGGGTGACGACGTTAGTGATCAGTTTCGACGAAATTATGGCGATTGAGAAGGAATCTACGGCCATGGTTTTTCCGAACGCAATCGCAATTCAAACTCTGCATGCGCGGCATACGTTCCGAAGTCTGCTGAGCCGTGAAGCTACGTACGATTTAATGGTTAACATCTGGAAAATCAACCACCCAACCCTCAAGAGCTCAGTTAATGGCACCCGGATAGAACAAGGTACCGGCGACAAAACGGAGAAGGCCGATGAAAGTGATGCTGCGAGCGAGGTTCCCTCTGACGAAGAGGATGAGATATATGACGAAGATGAGGAGGATGAAGGCACAAACTTCATGGACGCCGTTGACGCAAGTATTGCTAGCAGCGAAAAATCGGACTATGTAAAACGAATCAGCCGTAAAGCATCCACAATTCCACTGGTTGGGCCTTCCTCGACTCCCCAAATTACCTCTAAGAGTGAAGCAAAAGTATTAGAGAAAGGAACTGCAGCGTCAGCGTCCTCTTCTCTTCCACAGTTTCCCGGTCCGGCTACCCATTCACCAACGGAGTTTACGGATCCCTCTGGGCGCTACGATAAAGTAATGAAAGATGAAATAATACCAGCACCACTGGGCCTTGTTTATAACCTTGTTTTTGGCCCCGCATCTGGTGCATTCATGTCCAAATTTCTTGTCGATTACCAGAAAGTGACTGATCTGCAGTTTGAAGATGACAAGAAGGGGCTATCACTGGACAACAAAACCCGGGTGTATTCGTATACAAAGCCACTGTATGCGCCCATCGGGCCGAAGCAAACCAAATGCATCAGTAGCGAGAATTTGGACTTTCTTGACTTGGAGAAAGCTGTTTTGGTTACATTAACCACGCAAACTCCTGATGTCCCTAGCGGCAATATTTTCAGTGTGAAAACCAAGTACCTGTTTACATGGGCACCAAACAATTCCACAAGGTTCTACATGACTTGCACCATTGAGTGGTCGGGCAAGAGTTGGCTCAAAGGTTTGTCTCTTCCCTACATTTCTAACGGTAATTTGTGATACTTACGAAAGCCATAATAGGTCCTATCGAAAAGGGCGCAAATGATGGTCAGACGAGTTTCGGAAACGACCTCGTCAAGGCACTTAAAGTGGGTGTAGCTCCTCGTTCGCGCGGCACAACCCCTCCGAAAGGTGCTGGGAAAGGAGTCAAAGGTAAGCGGAAGGGAGCAAGTGCTACCGAACTTGACGTTGCAGCTAGCAGAAAAGCTGCTTCAGAATCGGGGAGACCACAGGCTGAAGATTGGGGAATGTTGGAACCTTTACGTGGTCTTCTTGGCCCAATAGTCAACATTTTCAAACCCTTTTGGAGTGGTAATGTTGCTGCCGGCGTTATCGCCATAGTATTGGTGATGGTTTGGTTCCGCAGCCCGCCTCCCTCTCGCCTGGGACCGTCAGGGGTCGGCTCTCCATTACTTTCCATCCCGGAACGAATCGTTGCATACGAAGAGCTTTGGCAGCGAGAGGAAAGCGAATTGTGGAACTGGCTGGAGGAGAGAGTTGGCATGGACGGCCTCGCGTACCCGGTCGTAAATCCCTTTCCCTCATCTGACAAAGGTGACAAGGCCGACCGCTCAAGAACTGAGAGGCAGCGGCAAAAGCAAAGACTTATGAGCGAAAAGGAGCTCGAGGCGCGCCTGAGGAACGAGAAGATGACGAAGCGCGAGATGGAGAATGCGATTAGCATGACTCAACAACGGCTTGAGATGCTCAAGGCCGTGGTGAAGCGGAAACGCGAAGATGACTGATAATCCAAGCCCTGCCCAAATGGTATCATCGAAGCCACAAACACCAATAGTACAAGAACATCCGAATTTTAACTTTCGAGTACCATTATTACATTTGGTATTAGAAAAAAGCATGAACGGGAAAGACGACATACTGCAAGCGTTTTTTAACGATTTCCTTTGTTTTCTGCACTCTGCTCTCTTGATTAATTTTTCATATCGTCTCCTTCTGTACCTGGCAATGGCACTCTTTCTCTTGCCCGGCCTATACCATTATTGCCGCTCAGCGCCAACCTGAGCCCTGTTCAACCCCTTCCGTTCACAATTTTCACTGCTCTCTTCCCTTTTGCGTATTGGTCGACATGCGGTGTCCACTTGGTGGTCTCTCTCTTTCTGTATTTCTTTTTTTTTGTTCTATTACTTCCCAGCGTCTTTTCCTTAGAACAGCCATGCTTCTTTTATACTGTGTGAAACTATATACCAGCCTCCGCCCCATGTTCCAAAACCTCATTTTAGTATCCCTTGATTGTACTACTTCTAGCTTTGCAGTTACTTTTTCCCTTGTCTCTAACTGATTGTCATTCCTGCCTCTAAGCGAAAGCGAAAGGGGAGGGCGAGATGATTAGCGTTAAGTAAATATATTCACTCAAGGCATTCTTGCATCTTCTCGTTCACCCCCTTTCTACTGGTGTTGCATTGATGTCACTTATCATATATTGTGTTTTTTTTTTTGTTTCTTAGGTGCGGCTTCCGGACTCGCTAATTCCATGAGGGCTTGAACCGCTTGTTCCGCTTCTCTGGATAGTGGTTCTTTTATGTTTGATAGTGATGGGAGTGAAGGAAACGAGAATCAAGCAACTTTTTTGTTTCTCAACGCCATTACATATCTTGGCATTATTCATTTTTCCGGCGGCCGATTTGGCCTATGCGGACTCCATATACAATAAATCTGTTAAAAAAGAATAAGTGAAAATAAAATAAAAGGAAGCGGGATAAAGAGAGCTCCACTGAGAGAATAAATTTAAAAAAATATCGATGATAATACAAAAAAGAAATTTTTCTCCCATAGGGGGAATCGAACCCCCGGCTAGCGTGTGAGAGACGCTGATGTTAGCCACTACACCATATGGGATGTGATTTTGATGGCGGAGATAACGGCTGCTGGGAAATATGTGTTTCCCGTCACGTGCGCTTGGAAACTGAACTGGAAACACAGAGCAATGTTGAGCAACTGAAAATAAACTGAAAGAAAAGACGTTTGATGCTAGGTAATTTGAATATATTAAAAGAATTTTTGGATTTTGAAATGTCTATTGGGTGTGGTAGTGTTGGTGTTGATTTAATCTGTTGCGAGGAGCGACATATCATGCAATAACGAAGCGTCGACATCAGCAAAACTCAAATACAAGGTGCTCAAAACGCCGTTTAGAAGACAGGAGGTGATAGGGATATATATAAAAAGAAGGAGCTACCAAGCTCAAATACTCCATAGCAAACATGGAGGAAGCCGCGAACCGCAATGCAGAATATTACACAAGCGAAAGCCCTCTTCACCGAAACAAACAAAAACACGACTTAAAAAAAAAAGCGCAGCCTCATTCGCCTATTCCCACATTCTCTCACGCCCTCGAAGTTCTCTCCCTCTCCAACCCTCTCTCCACCTCCACCATGAGACCCTTCAGCTCCTTCGCCGGTTCACTCGTAGGCCCCTCAGCATCCAGCCCATTCGAAATCCACTCCTTAGCCTCCTCCCACCTTCCCATCTCAATCAAGCATCTCCCCCCTCTCCACCACGCCTTCCCATTATTCGTTGGCGATATCTCAACGCTCGATTTCGCGTCCACATAAGCCTCCACCCACTGCTGCTGGGCCATATATGCCTGCGCCCGATTCGTAAGGAGCGGCGGTAGCTCATCGCGCACGAGCCCGACGTGTTCCCATGTCGGTCTGCCTAGGGCCATGTCGATGGCGTATGTGTAGAGCTTGATGGCTTCGCCGAAGGAGGATTTGCGGAAGGCTGCGTTGGCCGTCTCGCGCAGCTTGGCGATTTGGGCGCTGCGTTTGGGGTTCACTGGTTTTGGGGGCGGGGGTATATTGGGGCTGTCGAGGTTGAGGAGGGCGCGGTGGAGTTGGTTTAGGGATTCGAGTTCGGCGTCCAGGGCGGCGGAGTTGCAGGAGGGGGCGGAGATGGCTTTTGAGGTTGGGTCGAGGTGGAGGGGATATTGGGTGAAGATATCGGCACCGGGAGATGCCATTGTTTCTATAGGCGGAGTGATTTGTTTCGTTCTGGGGTTTGCGGAGTATGCTGGGCGGAAATAAGTTCAAGTTCTATGTATATGTTAATTTGGTTGAATTGGGGGAGCTGTTGGATAAGAACACGGTTATTATTGTAGTAACGTACAAAGACTGCTATATTCTACTAATCGTTTAATCTACCCCTCCTGCAGTAGAATTTTTCAGGTCGAGGTCCGGATGGATGGATAATTGGTGGTGTTTATCTAGCAACGTTGTCCTTCCGGCAAGCTGGCCCTGAAATATTCATGTGATTTAAGCGGGCGCTTGTTAGTAAGCCACGAAAGGACCCACTTAGTAGAGTGGAGAATCCATGAATCTTATCATGATTATCTAGGTCTGGTTTTTTTGGTTTTTTGATTTTGTTTTTGTTTTGTTGCAGTGTCCTAACTGATAGAATGTCCGACATACAAAATTCTCCCTCATAACTTGTAGTTATACAGTGCCTGTTTCAGCTTCCCTCTATATTACGTAGTTGTTCTTCCTCGCTCAGCTATTCCCCACCTGGGTTCCCTCCTCCCAGGCCGAACTCTCGATGGTAGAATCTCCAAGATTCTAATGACCGCTAGGGTGTGCTTCATCAATTTCTTCTGATTCCAGGCGAAATTCTTTTGAAATCTCCCGAACTAGGTGATCATATTCGTTGGTGGGATATCCGTTGAATCCGGGCCATGTTCGTACCTTGCTTTTCCATAAGGTTTGTGCTCGAGCAAGAAATATGTGCCAGGGTGTCGGGAGGCCTTGCGTGGTCAAGCGATGGCATTTCAGTACGTGTGCAACGAATCGTAGATGCTCTTCTAGAAGGTAAATCGCGTTTAATTCCTCCCTAAAGGCATCCATTATTTCCTGCCTTCCGATATCTTTCGGAAATCCATCGTGTTCGATTAGGTAGTCCTTGCAGAATTCCATGAAATACATTTCCGCATCATCGTATCTGCTAGGAGATAGACGGCTGCTATCTTCAAATTCCTCTTTCATAGGGGAAAGTATACATGCGTCAGTGATAATGCCTTTCAGTTTAATATATATTTCGCACCAGTGCTTTCGAGATAGGATTACTTCTAGAATTAGTTGCAGCTTCATCGTAGAGTTTCCCATCTATTCTCGCCCATGGCTTTCCCAAAAAGGTGGTGCAGTCGGGATACACGCAGGGCGGAATCGCACTCATAGTGGGATCTAGAAGATTTGACTGTAAAAATGAAAAGGGAAGCCTAGCGCGATGATGGAACGGTGTGTACAGTGTGGTATTTGGTGATAAAACATAACCAAATGAGGCAGGAGAATCGACTGGAAAGAGAAGCCCTTTTATAAGCATGTCGAAAAACTAGAGGCGGGTAGGCCCGAGGTAGATACGCTAGAACCTGGAGTTTTCCCATATTTCGATATGAAACCTATTGTCCGGGAGTTTCTGAATGCTGGTATATCCGGCCATGGAAGGTGTGTTCTTTTTCTCCTTTTTATTTGGCGTTCTGATATCCAACACCAACAATGCTGTAGTTTCGGCAGATCCCAAGAGAGTGATGATTGAAGTTTTTCGGAAAGAGGATGTCATTCTGGGACATTAAGAGCGCCCTCAACGGCAAATTCCATATTTTCCATACTCGCCTTAGGGTTGTGTAACCTGTGGACATTTACTCGATAGTGAACCAATGATATCTAGGTAACACGATCGCCTTGACGGTCAGCAATAAAGGGAATATAAAAGGTGAATGGACTTCCACTAGAAATATTTGGCTCATGGCTCGAGCCGGTGTCCACAGCAGGGTGATAGGCGGCTCGGAACGTTCGAACACTGATCACTATGTATCTCGATGCTGAGGTTTGTTCCGCTAGATGATGCGTTGTAATGACAGGCAAGATGTAGACCTCCTTAGGTTGTAGGCTTAGAAGTAGGATATAGAAGCTGAACAAAAAGGACGATATTTCTGGTCTCTAGGAGACAGATATAGTAGAGGCTCCTATCATGTTCCGAAGGACCTTTGTAGAGTACATGTACTTCACCATCTTTAACCTCATTTCAAGAATATTCTCCAAAACTTGAAAAGGAGGGCCTTAGGAAACCCCATGGAATAGATTCCGAATATGGAGCAAAGTGACGGCCGAGAAAGCAATAGTGCTCCTCATCTTCCAAGTTGGCCGTATCATCTTGGAGCCGAACTCACTCGGGCAGGTGGGCGAGGGTTATAAACAGCCTACTGCCAACCTGTTCTTTAATGTTCGCCGAAACAATGGTCAAACTTGATAATGATCTCTCCAAGCTGCTTTGTTGGTGTGTGTTGGTTTCAAGGTTAAGTTGACAATGAACATTCGTTAACTTCCTTGCCGGCGGATAATTTTAATTTCACGCGCTTTTTAAGGTTCTTGGCGGCTCTCCAGGCAAGGATTACGCGCGTGTGTGTCCATAAATATTTAATTTGTTACGAACAGCGAAGAATGGCGGCCACGGACATCTCTTAATTTACGATTCAGTGCCATGCTCATTCCATCTAATCTGACGCAGGTACATGGTGCTACTATGCCGCTACTACGCCGGCAAGAAGCAAGAAAATTGCTATTTATTTTGCGGCGAGTGCTGTTATTATTTCATTAAGTAACCAGCCAAGCTGGCCCTTTGTTACTATTGTTACTATTCTTATTGACACCTGAAAACGTTTATGAGCGATTCTGCAGGTCAATTCCCTCATACTGCATATGAGCAATGGCATTTTGCAATCGAATATGCGATTATTAGCGCTTGAGTTGAACCTCAAATTTGCTCCCGATCAAGCTGTCTATGAGGGCTCTGTAGCCTCGTCCGTTGCGATATTTAGAACCCTCATATGCTCCAGAAGCCATTTGGCGCAGCAGCAGCTAGGTGTCTCTCTTGTCTGCGCAGTTGCATCGTTATACATATATCTAGGGCCTTGATATTTCATCCCTTTGTGTGCTTTTGCTTGCTGCATCATACATGCACTGCATGCTTATGTCGGGCTGTATGTATGCGACGGGGCCCATCGACACGACGCATGCAATTACTGCAAACTTGAGATGTATATAATATATCCACAAGTCCCTACTATTTTCTCGCCACCTAAGTTGTTGATGTTTTTGGCTCAGGTAGGGTCGGGCATTTCTTGCTATCTAAACACCCTGAGCTCCCTTTCTGCCACACCTGCTTTACGAAATCATGCGGCGTTTGGGGACTATCAACATCGCGGTTGCGTTGTTATCTACTTTAGCCAGCTCTGGACCTATCGAGAAACGCAGCGGATTCTCAATCCAACAAGTTTCAAAATGCAGATTGACTCCGCGTTCCCCAATGGAAGAATATGCGATGGCCGTTCTGAGGGCAGATCGCGCAATTTTTGCCAAACTAAACGGTGCACTGGACAGCATCAACGATCTCCTGGATGTCATCAAGTACGAAAAGTCTGCAATTCGGACTGTCTCAGCCACCCCAGAACCATACGATAACGAATACCTCAGTCCTGTGAATGTAGCGGGAAAAATTATGAACATGGTACTTGATACTGGATCTGCAGATCTGTACGTGCTCTTCTAGCAATGGCTAAGAAGCTAAAATAAGGCTGACTTTACACAGCTGGGTATTTTCATCGCAACAGCCCTTGGCGGAAAGGTCTTCGCACGCCTTTTATACTCCTCCGCCCGGGAAGTTACCTATGAATGGATCTTCTTGGGAGGTAAATTACGGAGATGGTTCATTCGCAAGTGGTAACGTGTATATTGATAGAGTCTCTATCAGCGATGTGGTTTCGCCGTCACAATCCATCCAGACTGCCCAGAAGGTCGGCGAGACCTTTATTGTTGACTCTAATTTGGACGGTGTTCTTGGACTTGCTTTCCCTTCTGTTAATAACGGTAAGAATTTTAAGTTACGAAAAACTTACTGTCGGCATATTTTACCCTTTTCCCAACGGCATTGGTATTTTAAACTTGCTAAGTATAATACTAGTTCGGCCCGAAAAACAACTCGGCTTCTTCGACAATGTTAAAGATACGCTTCCCGAACCCCTGTTTGCCGTATCTCTCAAGAAGAACAAGCCCGGAACGTTCGACTTTGGCTTTGTCGATGATGATAAATACAACGGTAACATCACATATACTCCCGTCCATGACGGTGGCTTCTGGTCCATCAGCACCACGGGGTATGCTGTTGGTAACTCTACTAGAAATACCAGCACTCCCATTAAAGGCTTTCTTGGTAATTAGGATCCATGAACTGAATTCTCCTTTCTTTTTATATAATATCTCTGCATTGTACCCAGAGTCAACAAAACTAACAGCTCCGCCTTCACACACACTCAGACACCGGAACTACCATGATGCTCCTCCCCGAGCCCATCATAAACGATTACTATTCCCAAGTTCCCGGTTCCACCAAAATAACCGGCCTCGAAAATGCGTTTCTCAACGGTTGGATCTTCCCTTGCAACGCCACTATCCCGCCATTTTCTCTCATCATTGAAAACAATTATCGCGCGACGATCCCTCCAGAACACATTATCCTAAGCCCTTTCTATGGAGGTGGAGATACGCCGATGTGCTTTGGTAGCATGCAGGCAGCGATTCATGAGGTTGTTTTTGGGGATATATTGTTTAAGAGTCAGTATGTGGTATTCGATACCGTGGGGCCGAGGGTAGGGTTTGCAAGGCAGCCTCAGCAGAAATTAGAGGAGGATGTAGTAGGATAGAGATTTTAATGGTTTTGGGGTCAAATGTACTGTACGATAGTTGTCTATGCTTTAGAAGGTTCTTCATATATATATATATATTTATTTCACTTAGTGATTAATCCTTTCAGATGGTTGTTATGCAGTTGCTTATTCTTGTGTCCATTTTTGTTCAATAATGTAATCAGTCAGTATTATCGTGATACTACAAAAAGCAATAAACCAGAATAAGCATCATTTCATTTCAACATGTTCAAGAAAAGGTCAACAACACAGACATGAAGCTTGAAGGAACTTGCACAAAAAGCATGATAGCACTATTTCCGGGATTATCATACCACACTGTTCATACGACATTTATGAAGCATGAAGGAAGAAAAAGGAGCGGTGAAATCAAAATTACTCTTGCTACGGAGTATCACCTCGTCCTTCCATCATCACGCAATCCTACTAACACCATCCCCTTTGTTTCTTGGACTCATTCTGTCGCTATAACATGCACCCCCTATTCCCGCAGCAACCTGACTCGGTGACCGAGCCCAGCTCGGCTTCACATCCAGCGCGGGATTGCGATCGAAGAAATGTCTCGGCCGCAGCAACAGCGACATAGGCTCCGCAGGCATAATGGGGAAATCCTCTGGCGAAGGGAAGTGCGTGATTCCGAAAGTGTGCCAGAGGACCACGTCTGTGTTTTCGATGCTGGTATTAGAGGACGAGAGAGCAGAGGAAGCTTCGCTGATCCAAGTTGGGAGGCCGGGGGACGGAGACGGGCTACCAGATGTCTGTGGCACATGGCGGCCGGCCGGGTAAAGTTGGTCGTCCGCGTCTGTATGGAGAAGAGGGAGGTTAGTGGTTGTTTACTGCTTGATGTATGTGTGAGGTTGAAAAGGACCGGAGGAGGCCAAAAGAGGGATAGAAAGAAACATACACTTGGTAACATGGACTGCATGTCTAGCGAAGCCGGCACGGTTCCACACCAACCCACCCTCCTTGGGTAGAAGTGCGGGCACTTCCCGGCTCACTAGCTTGTAGCTAACGGGTTGTTTGCTGTGCGGATTCAATTTATTGATGTTTGCAATATCCCATGTGCGACTACTTGCTCCGTCGTAGTCAGCCACGGCCTGTAGTGGAGTTGTGTACTTGGTTTTCTTTGCATAGAATGCGTTTCCATGTCTGTTTTCATTACTGCCAACTTCTCCGGGTCCCCGGGTAGCATCGACTTGGAAGATGGTGTTGTTGAGGCCGTCAACGTTGGCATCGATTCTCAGGCAAAATAGATGTTGGTGATTGTGCGCGTTGACGCCTGTATACACTTCCGTGCCCCAGCCGAATGTATCTTCACCTGGGTTCATAGCGTATGTGTTTAAAATACCGGTGAGTTTGATGTCGAGTTGGACGGTGCCATCTTGGTGGAAGATCCAGTACACGCAGTATTCATAGTTGGCAGCGGTGAATATGTGGGAGATGATGAGCTTGAGCCCGCGAGTCACGATGACAGAGTCATCCCGGAAATCTGTGTGTTTGAATAAGATACCGGCATCCTCCTCGTGGATACAGATGGCATTTTTGATGGTAGTACTCGAGCCGGCGGCATTGACGAAATCTGCATCCATATAGTGGATGACGCCTTTGCAGTCACACCCAAGAGCTAAACTGTTGGTCATGTACCCGCCACCATACTCCCCTAAGTCGAAAGCATGTTTTCGCTGATGGGGGTGCTCTGGGTTCCCATATGGAACCACCATTTCTGCCAATGAGAGCCGGTAAAAAATGGGCCGTACTGTTCCCTTGTCATTGAAAGTGATATTATTTAGTACAACGCCTTCACGATAGTTGAAGCCAACATGAATGTTCCAATTTTGCCAGGAAATGACTCGACCGTCTACCTTGAAGGAGACACCTTCTGGTTGGGTGATGTAAATGGGTTTTACGGTATCACGGTAGCCGCCTTGCTTTTCAATGGACTGGACATCGTAGTTGTTAGGTGGAGCTTTACTGATCAGTCTTCGCACGCGAGGAACGTCGATGTGGATAAACTCTTTGGTTTCAGGGTTATAGATGGGACAGAAATCTAGTGGATATGCATACTGGCAGTCATCCACGTTCGGGCGGTAGTACATCAAAGCCTGCTGGAGACGGACATCGCTGCCAAATCTCTCATCGTATCCAATTGTCCATGCTGAGCACAATTAGTTTTGACTTTCGGGACTAACAAGGTTATTAGGGAGTTTTCCATTCTCTTGGAATCGCAATAGTGAATGCCACTGGGAAAGACAAATACATACGATCACAATAAACCTTATGCATATCCTCCGCAGGGATCCCAATAATCCCACATTGCTCGATAATCTTTGGATCTTTCCTCGCTAACGCTTCAACTGCATTTAAATCCTCCATTGTGATCAATGGCTGGACGCCTTCCACATGTTTCCATTGCAGAATTTTCCTATCAGTCAAGTCGACGATACCATCATACACGTTTCCACCGGGTGCGATGGCAACAATATCCGCTGCACGATGTGGGCGAGGAGCGGCTTTCGGATCAGCTAGCCAAGCCATCATTTCAACCTTTCTCGGTTCCCACAGCGTAACAGCGTTGAATTTAAGCGAGCCATTGTGTTCAGCGCGGATTATAGCGACCGCTGCATCAATCTCTAACGTGGAAAGGGGGTCAAAAGGATGTGGGGGAGGAGAGGAAGAAGCGACTTGGTGGCCCAGTTGCTTCAGACGGTCAAGAGCCATTGTCGTGAAATGATCAAGGGGAGCTTGATTGGGGATGAAACAAGAGAGGAGGTGGTAAAATGTATAAATTGATTGGGATATAGATGGGGTATTCCTGGCTGAGGGGTAGATACAAGGTTATATACAGTCGAGAAATGAGGGGAAATTGGGACTGATCGACAACTTGCCATAACTGGTGAGTCCAGTCCCGTATTATCCTATGTTAGACCCTTCATGATAAGAAGGTTCAGTGGTTGGCCAGTTTCTTATTGGTGGAATGTCATGGTGTAACAGATAAGACCTGGATGGAGAAAGCCGAGTTAACAAGCATACAAACACTTTCCCTGGATGAGAGAATGTCAGAGATAGCTAAGTCAAGCTCCCCGCACTAAGCACTGTGCGCCCTCTTACCACAAGATAACCAAGAATTTGCTAAAGAGCAATCATAGTATTCCGTCAATCTTATTCCTGATAGGCAAGGAGTCGAGGTTGATGAAGATTGCACGCCTCAACCTTGGAAGAGGGATAATTTGTCCTCATTAGGCCTAGCGTAAGTTGTTTTATTCAGGAATCCTAACCCGAGCCTACATATGTAAGGCATAATTGTCCCGAATCCCCGCATCCCTGAGAGTCAGGTTTGTATGAAGGTAGCAGCTGATGTTAGCAGGAGAGAGCAGTGAGAACGTGGTGAGGGTGATATCAGAGTTGTCCGGATGTGATCATATCAGTGGTTGAAAATCCTTTCCAAAATTCTCCGTACATGAAACGTTCTGGGATTAGGCAGGAGAGCTTGGGAGGGGGAATTCCTGGGACATTTGGAGATTGTCCCAAAAGATAATCGCATAAGATGAAAGGATAGGGGAAAATGGTCAAGTCGAGTAGTCAAAGGGAATAAGAATAAAAGGTAATCGCAAATGAATTGTGAACTCCCAAATACAAAACTAAAATCACAAGACGGCTATAACGCCAGACACACTATACACATCAAAACCGAGAGCAAGCACAAGGACAACCGGTAGTCACTAAATCTAAATGTGAAAACCACATACCATGCTAAAAGAAAATAAACGAATTCCCAGTCCCTAACCCGTCCCAATCGTAGAAGTTATCCATTTTCATCCTTACTGAAAATATATGGAAAAGACTTTTCTCGTAGTCTAAATCATGATTTTCCAAATTGGAAGGTACCAAACACTCCTCCTCCGCCACCTGGTGTTAATGGGCCGACGGTAGCATGTTGCGTTTGGGCTGCGGGCGTTTGCGCATTTGTTAACCCCGCGTGGCCTGTATTTGGTGTACTTGGCGTACCTGCATTGGAGTAGACTGTAGCTCCGTTGAGATTGGGTGTTTGTTGCGCCTGGCTGGCACCGTGATAAGGCGTGGCGGTTATCTGCCCGTTCAAGCCCCAGATCTGGCCCGAGTATTTCTCTTCGTCAATAGAACCATTGAATACCAGCTGGCGCATTTTCCAGAATATTTCGCCTGTCACTAACGAGTCCGATCCAGCTTGATGTGCAATACCAACCCGCTTTACCCCTAATTCGTCCGCAATATCTTGAAGGCCAGACTTCTGACCAAGATTTGCAATGATCTGAGCTGCGTTTTGAGTGAGTGGGGATCCGTTAGCGGTTTGATTGCGACCGGCGTGCTTCATGAGATATTTGATATCGTAGACGGATGGGAAGAAGATGGTGAGGAGTTTGTGGAATTCTTTCTCGTCGTCAGGTAGATGTTTGCACAGCATAATCTTCATCAAATACCCGAAATCATAGCCTGAATGGAACGAAATCCAATGTACGTCGTCCATGAGAACCAATCCAGACGTCATCAGAAGCGCGCCGAAATCATGTGGATCAATGCCGTTCTTTTCATGCATGGCGAAGTCTATACCAGCCTTCGCTAACATGCTTGTAGACTCCTGCGCATACATGTCACCTTCCAATGAGAAGCGGAAGTTGAATTGCCAAGTGCAAGGCGCTGGGCCGAGATTTGCCGCGTATTGGGCATTAGCATCTATTGGTATGGCTGGAGGAACTTCACCAGCTTCCGAAAATAGCGTTATTCCCAATTGTATCATTTTCAGAAGGTCAACATTACATCGTAATGTTTGGTAATGATAATCGGCTTTTGTAGTGAAAGCACCCATCGGCCGTGCGACAATACCAGGGAATTCAGTATCCTGAGTAAAAGAAGTCAAGTCAGCCCGGCCGAATTTACGACATATGCATGAAGAATATCGTCAGGGCCTCCAGCAAAAGACGCAACTCACCATGCTAATGTACGGATATTTATCCACTAACGACCTTAGAACCTGCATCTCCTGCGCCAAGTTGTGTTTCCAGACGTCTCGTATCCTTGAGTTTGTACCAGCACTTTTTCCATCCACGGATAGGCGGTTGTCATGACCCAAATGCGCCTGTTGTTGCTGTTGCTGTTGTTGCTGCATTTGCGCACCCCTCACAAAACCCATCTGTGCTGCATGGCTCGCTAGACCCGTTCCTCCTCCGTCGGGGATACCAGCGGTTGAAGGGCCCGCAGGGAACCCCACCACGCCCATCCCATTGGCTCCAGGCAGGGCGAATGGGTTTATACTTGAATTTGCACTCGCAGGACCAAAGCCGGGGTGGCCGCCTAGGGAAGGCGGGGGAAGCCCCGTGTTGGGAGTCTGCGCATGGGTTGCGTGGTGCTGTTGCGAATGCTGCTGCTGTTGGAGGTGGCTCTGAGGAAGATGGGGGAATGGGCCAGCAAGACCAGAGGGCGCGTATCTACCGACGGGCGGCGGCATAGTTTTTTTTATAATGTCGGCCAATAACGAGAGGAATCGAGGTCGAACAAAGCATGAAGATGCCTGCTTGGGCTAGTTTCAGCAAAAATTGACAGCTAGGACGTTCGTTGGATGGTTATCTCCCAGCCAGTCACCCGTTGGGCAGAGTGGGCGGTTTGCAAGCTGCGAAGCCGTAGACGAGGCCGTTGAATAATTATATGAGGGGCAGTAGATAATGCAATGTCCGATATGAGGCGGAGAAACGGCTTTGCTGGGGGGTTAGGTGTGTTATCTGTATAATCTTCCGCGTTGTTCGATGCTTCGTCTGTTCCTGCTCGAGTTCGTTGAAGCGGGCGCCAAGACTTTCACCAGCTCCGGGTGGTGGTTCAGTGGACTAACCGCATGCGGCTAGCGTGGCTGGTCCCTCACATCGACCAACTTTCCCGACTCAACATCAAACAACCCGCGACAATTCATCCGCATAGCTTATGAACTCCCTGCGAAGGAGGCGTTGGATCAATTGAGAAGCATATCCCGCTACTGTTGAGCCTAATCACCCCCGAGCCTCCATCTATCACTTTTGCGAATCCCGCTTGACGATTTCTAGAGCCTCCGACGCAATCATGGCTCCCGTAAACCCCACCGGCTTCGATATGAAGACCTTCAAAGCCGCCGCACACCCCCGGTCTTCCTGGGCAAAGAAGGATCCATGGGCGCGATAGTAAGCTCTCAATTAACCCCCATGTGCCAATCCGCAATGTATTTGCTTGGTAGAACACACGTGGGAGTGATAATTGTTCAAATACTCATTTCACGCAGAAGCTGACTCTTTGCCGACAAAAACAGTGAAGCATGGCGATACACAGGCCCCTTTTCGCGGTGGAACCGATTTAAGACTGGATTTCCCGGGTTGGGAATAGCCACTGTTGCCTTTGCTGCATACTGTGGCTACGAATGGGCGTTCCTCACACCCAAGCATGCGGAGGAAGGTCACCACTAGAGCTATCCATCCAGTTTTACTACTTTCGAATTAATACCAATTTGCACGAACGAGGTTTGAGCCGAAGCGTCTGGTGACATGAAGAATTGTTAATGTCACGCTATCCCTCGAAGGCTGCCGACGGTGCACCGTCCCCGCATCATAATCCCTTCGCACACACTTTTTGGGGGACGGGCTTTATAAAGAATTGGGGATTGTATTCGTTCGCGGAGATGGAGCAATCTAAGATTCGGGGAAGGAATCAATCTGCTTGACATGTACATACATACATAGATACATTTGGGACGAGGGCGCTATGGTTTTATTTTCCTTGTCAATTTTCAATGGTTTTTGTTGTATACATCTACTTTGTGGTAACAGAAAAAAAAGCAGAAAGAGCTTGGGAGCTTCCTTGGTGGCAGGCCTCAATTCTTCTGCTGGTGTGATGCTGTTTTTTTTTTTTTTAAAAAAAAGGCTTAGCCTCCCCGAGCGTAGGGTTATAAAAAGCATGAATCTGCCACCCAATTTGCTTTCTTCGTTTGTAGCTCACAGGAGACATGCAGGGAACATACAGAGGTGGTTGATTTGCAAATAGTGACAAGCCATGTTCTCGGGTTTGATTCCGGCACTACAATCGGCAAATCCGAAGAATGGCATCCAGTACCAACGATCATAAGGAAACTGGATTCATTTAGTTCTATGTCAATGACGGAGCTCTAGATTGGTAGACATTTACATCGTTCCTGGTTTAAATTACTCGTAAAACCTGGTCCTTTTTACTCCTCAAAGACCAAGGCGACCCCATCATCCCCAGCGGTGACAATCGTTTTACCACCCTCTCCGCCCTGTACAAATCCCAAGATCCCACCAGATTGCTCTCCCGCCTCATTCTCAGACACGCCCAAATGGCCCCGCCATTCCTTTACCAGGCCATACCCCGCAGCAGCAGTGCCTCCACGCGTATCCCACCGACGAACTACTCCATCCAGGCCTACCGACGTAAGTAGCCATGATCTACTATTGCCCGTAGCGGCAGATACCGTTTGTTGGCCAGCCACGGTCGTGTCATGGATGAAATCAACTTTTACAATGGCTGTATTCTCGTGGGCAGCTCGTATATGTCGTCGTACCGCAAAGCGGTGGGCTGTGTCGAAGAGGGCGATAGATCCATCGACGGAGCCGGCTGCAAGGAGCGTCAGGGGCGGGGAAGAAAATGACAAGGTTTCAATGCCGTCAGTTTGGGCCTGTAGAGATGCAAGGAGAGTACCGGCGCCACCGCCCGCGATGGGCGCCGCAGCAGCAGCTTTCGATTTCGATTTCGACTTGTTCGCGCCAGCGGCAGTTGATGATGGGATTCGAGGTAGCCCAATAATTTTGATATGTCCCTCTGCGCCACCGACTGCAGCAAAAGCGCCAGTAGGGGCAATGGCGATGCAATACAATCCACCCTCAACGGCGAATCGTTGATCTTCAGCTGTTAGACCCACGACTACCTGTGTTCCTGCGGAGGAGGCGACGCCCGCCGCTACGGCGGCGCCAAAGACGTCGTACACGTAAAAGCTCGCGTCTTCCCCAACCGTCGCCAGGAGCATCCCATCAGGCGTCCATGCACCCGCTGTACAAGAACCCGTATGCTGGAAATAACAAGCAACCATAGACATCGGCTCCGCCTCATTCTGCGCGTCGATGCGGTATACCCACACGCTTCCATCGTTGGCGCCAAGTGCGATGAGGTTTTTGTTTTCCTCACCCCCATTTGCCCCATTCACGGGGCACGTAGCGACCCAATTTATCTCCTCCACCTCCTGTGCCTCTGCGAGAAATTTCCATGATAGTCCGGTATAACCGGGACTTGTATCACGCCATGCGCGGAGCTTCCCGTCCAGCCCTGCAGTCACAACATACTCCCCCCGCGGCTCCGTGAAAGCTACAGCATTCACCGAATCTGTATGTCCGTCCAATTTCGCGATAGCGGGCAAGGACTCGCGCTCGCCCTTAGGTTGCGGATTCGACTCGTAGCTCCTAGGAAGCAGTGGTCTCTCCGCAGCAGAGTTGAATATGAATGCGGTATCGTCGCCCGAGCCTGTGATTATGATATTAGAGTGGATGGGGTGTTGAGCTATGCAGAAGATAGAGTCTTTATGCTGATCGAAGTGGGCGATAGAGTCGTTTTGGAATGACAGCTCTTCTCCCTCGTCGCCGTCATCCGAGAGGTCCTCCATTGGTTGGTCCTCATCGGCGGGGATTTCTTCGGCGGCGTCTGCGGGATCGAGGAAGAGGTCATCCTCATTTTCGTGGTCGGCGCCCTCTTGAGGATGTGAAAATTGAGAGGAGGACATTTTAAAATCGGTTTAAGAAACGGTCAAGCTGGGAAGGGTTGTAACCGGGGAGAGAGAGGGGGTGGGGTGGAGGGGTAAAGTTGATTAGGTTTGAAATTAGAGGAAAATGGTTGCGATTGATATGGAATTGACGGCTTGCAGCGTTACTATATTGGCAAGGTATTGTCCCATAGATCCAGGCGTATGTAGAGCGCCCTTTTTATTATATTCAATGACAGAGAGAAAATAACAGAAAGTCATCGACAGCCCCATCACTAATCGGCGGCGGGCAAAAAAAAGTTGGTTATCGCCGGCTTAGAAATACAGTCCAATTCATGGAGCTAGAGATTGATTAGGGCACGCTCGAGCATGTGATGCTCATACAAACATCTCGAGCAAAAAGGCAGGACTTGAGGCATCAATTTGTATATAATAAATTGCTCGTTCATCACGATATCTGTTTGCAGTCTCTGTCGAATACTTAATCTACCTATTTAATGAATCAAGTGGCGAATGTCAGATATCCCCATCATGTATACTCAATTCCCGTCATCTTTGAAATGCTCTCTAGGGGTTCAACCGAGCTTTCATGACGAAACGGTTCTAGTCAGCATTTATGCAGCATTGATGAATATTATCCTACAGGCAACAGGTTGCTCTGTCACCCTGTGAAGCTTTGGCCATTTCACTCAATGTATCTCTCAGCTTTGGGCAAACATTATGACCCAAGAAACGCGTAGTGTAGGTTATTGATAGCTTAGGTAGATATTACCGTTTCTATTCAGCTCTATGAATTAAGACTCCGAAATAGCTGGCAAAAACTGATCCTTGGCCATGATTGCGTCAATTGCAAACTATCAAGAAACAGTACGTGGGAAGCAGCGAAAATATTGATTGGTCGACAAACAGGAGTTCAGATCTCAAGTTTATTTCTGCTCAATGTCGCTGTCGATGAGGGGGTGAAATAAGCACGATAACTAGTATCACCAGGTATGGTAGCTTGGATGGGATTTATTCCGAGCGCGCATTGATATTCCTGCCGCGCCTGCTGCCTTTCTTCAATTCCCAGCTCCGGGCTAACATCCTACGCCAATCGTGACCTTTATGTGGTTCGAATGCGGGCTTGTTTCATCCAAATGCTTATGCTAGGGAACGTATTCCTTCGTGGCTGTGTAGTGCTTATCGAGTCCGCTCCCATAATGCTGTAGTTCTCTGAGAATTCGGAGGGCGTATCTTTCCTTTTAAAGGTTGCTTCCAGGGTACCTCTTCTGTTGGGTGCTTGAATATCCCAGGGCTCAGCCCCTTGTGGTCCAAGGAGGGGTGGTAGTTCGGTGCGCTTCTTCTCCACGTTCTCTAGCCATGTCCATCCGAAAGACAGGAATTACAAGTATGTCCTCTTATTGCAGCCAAGCGTGTCTTCATATTGTGCGTCCGTGTCGCATTCGCTCCGTTCTGGTGTCCAGTTACGGCCTCTGCTGACCGACATATTTCGTCGCCTCTGGGCCGCTATCAAACCGGAAGGAAATCATTGCTCCACCGCCTTCTAATTGTACAAACTTCTCTCGACCACCACGGTAAGTACGACTGCCAACGGGTCTACCTCTCTTCCGCCCTGGCCATGCGTTAGTCGACGGCAGTGGTAGTCGGCCATGATTATGCGAAGGGTTGGACACGTCTACATGCCAGACCCCCGCTTTCAGCAGTAGGCTAAGCCGAAAGGGACATGCAATTTTGCGATATTTAGCACTGGGGTGCTTCGATTTCACTCCTTTTCTAATACTTTTGTCGTCTGGTGGTGTAGATGTAGCATTTTCGGAATCCTTATAACTTTTCCGAACCCCGTCACAAATCAGATGGATAGAGTGGTCCTCAGAATCAGTCTGCTTGCGGCGCGGCGGGATTATTCTGTATCCGCTTGCGATGGCCCAAGTCTCGATGTATGTTGTAGCAGTCTCGAGTTTTTCGAAGGTCCGGGCTGGAGGGGGTGGCAGTGAGTGACACTGGCATTCAAGCTGGGGTTGAGGTTGAAGCTCAGGTTGATGTGTTGTTTGAGGTAATGACTGGCGGGCAGTTGAATTACTATCGGCATTATCTATATGATGATTAGAAATTACTTCATGAAAAGTACGCGCTCTTGGGTGTTTGTGGTTTGGCTCCACAGAATCATCGATATCCCGCATGTTATTCTGGCAGTTCGTGCTGGCATATGTCGCACCAGGATGGCTCCCGGCGTTGTGGATGGAGGTCATATTTTCTAGCCGTTTGCCATTATTGAATGAACGTTCGCAGTTGGATATTGCATGGCTGGACGAGGGGGAGGTCCAAAAGTGAGAAATGCATTTACTCCTTCGAGCTTGACTGTATCCGTCATAGCCTACATGCGTAGCGCGGGCGGATCTAATTGCCCAATTTAGTTAGTAGTGTCAACCAGGATACTCGGCTGTCATGAGCTTAAATCTACATGTAGCTCGGCTCCCATGCATGGATGAGGAGAGCATTCGCAGGATTAATATCATAATGTATGGAGCACATTGCATACCTAGGAATTGTTAGTCCAATGCCTTCCAATGAATCACTCGGTGGTGTCATGAAGCATAGAAATATTTAAAATGGGGAACTTATAACCGTTTTACAGTTCAATTGTAATATAGTGTAGCATATATATAGTTTCAAGCGTGGTTCTGGAAAATCAGGCACCCGGCGCTTTTATAGATAACGGGGCAAGCAAAGACGAAGATAGCTAGGAAGTAAAGTAGGTTTACAGTTTCACTCCGGCCTTCCTTCTCGCCTCCCTTTCCCTGTCTCTCAGTAGCCGCCTCAGAATCTTCCCGCTAGGACTTTTGGGGATAACATCGATGAACTCCACACCTCCCTTCAGCCATTTATGGCGTGCTTTGTGGTCTTCCACATGCTTCTGAATTGATCGGATGGTAGCCGCATCATCGTTACCTGCAGAAGGCGATTTAACAACGAATGCCTTTGGTAGCTCTCCCGCGGCTTGGTCCGGGACGGGAATTACAGAGCAATCAGCAACAGCGGGGTGGGAGAGGAGATGTGATTCCAGCTCAGCCGGGGCGACTTGTAGACCCTATCGAGAGGTTTAGTTAGATAAATCTAATCGAGCTTCTAGTATATGGGGCAGGATATTAACACACCTTCACTTTAATGAGCTCCTTTATGCGGTCGACAATAAAAACGTGCTCGTTACCACTGGGCGCGACGCGAAAAATGGCTTCATCGCCTGTATACATCCAATCGTCCCTATACGTTTCCCTGGTCGCTTTTTCATTGTTCAAGTAACCAATTGTGACGGATGGAGAGCGAACGACGAGCTCGCCTGGCTGGTCATAGCCGGTTATCTCTTTGCCTTCGGGAGATAGGAGGCGTACTTCGACGCCTGGAAGCAATGACCCAGAGGAGCCGGGGAAGATATCGTCGCTGCTTGTGCTAGAGACGACAGTGCATGTCTCAGTGAGGCCTTCATCTACATCAGCATCTGAACCAACGGTTTTACAAATGGCGAGCTTGAGCTGTTAAGACGGATTGCATGAATGATAACCTACCATAGCCCTGTTTAATTTTCCAGGAGGGTTTCCAACCTGCCACCTCTTCTGCCGTTTCAGCGCCAAGCGGGGCAGCTCCAGTGAAGATAGCAGTAACAGAGTCAAGATCACGCTTGTCGCATTCCATTTTATTTCGCAACATAACAATAATGATCGGAGGAACCTGGAGGAGTAAATATTAGCAGTCGGACAAGGGGAAAGTTGGTTGCTGGAGCAGAGAAATTGGAAATTTAAGGTAAACCGTACCAGGTAGAGGGTTGAGATTCGATGTTTTTCAATAGCATTGAGGTATAGATTGAATTCAAATTTCGGGAGGACGACCACGTTATCGCCGCGGTAAGGACCAGCATGACAAATGACCACCAGCGAATATATATGGCTTTGGGGCAAAAGGCCTAGAGACACATCTTTGTAGTCCAATCGGGCTCCAGGGGCTTTCAAAGTGTTGCGATATCGCGACTCGTACACCTTAATTTGCAACGTATTGGCGATCACATTTTTATGAGATATCATCACGCCTTTCGGCAATCCGGAGGTTCCTGAGGAGTAGCAAAGGAATGCAGTTTGTTTTGCACCCTGCCCTGGCTGCCAGTTAAGTTTCTCCAGCTCTGGTAATGAGCGACCTTCCTCAATGAGCTGCTCCACTGTTTTGAATCCCTCTGGGGTTTTCTCACGGCCTGACAGCTGAGGAGGCAGATCAAGAAGATAAATGCGGCTTTTGGGGATACCAGCATTGGCTGCAGCCTCGAGAGCGATGGGGAGAGTTACCGCGCATGTGAAAATGGACTTGGATCCGCTGTCCTTGAGTTGATGGGTGAGTTCGGGTGCAGAATAGGTCGCATTCGCAGGAGAAGCAATGCCCGAACAGCGATGGATGGCCCAACAGAGAGTCAGGTAGTCGATCTACAAATAGGGTGATTATTAACTTGGACCAGGATACTTTAATAACAAGGTAGGCAAAGTTGAAGAAGTAGAATAACTAGCTAGCTGTGGACAGTGGATCTTTGCTGGCTAGGAATAAGCCCTTCGCGCGTACATACCGTGTTCACACTGAAGATACAAGCCACGCGGTTGTATTCTGGACCTTCATTTGGATGCCAGCCAAGTTGCTTGCACAAGGAGCGCGCAAGGACGTCCACGCGCTCCTTAACTTCCGGGGCAGAGTATGACTTTCCGCTCAGGCCACAAACAAAGGGAGCATAAGAGTCTCGCAATGGATGGCGGCCATAGCGTTCATTGAGCATGAACTCAGAAATCGGGATGCTATCTGGGATGTCTGGGGCCGGCCCAACCCATTTTGGAGGAGTGAAGAACATCCCGCTAAAAGCTAGGCCCGATGGCGAAGACAAAGAAAAAGAAGTGGGAGACAAGATTGGAGGTGTCGGATTTCACAGCAACTGGTAATAATAAGCTCCTCAAGTCCGGCTTTCGTGGTTGGAAGCTGGACAAGGAGAAGAAGAGGAAGCGGAAGAAGAGGAAGAGGGAGAGGGAGAGAAGAAGCCAGAGACAGGCGCAGGCGGGACAAAAACGTGACATGCGCGGAGAAGGGGGAAGAGGCGTCTATTTCGAGTCGGCATCCATTCGGCTCGACCAAACTGCAATTGTGTTCGCGAAGTTGCCCAAACCTTTCCCGTCTTCCGCAGTCTGGCTAAAGTGTCCGTGGGCCAATTGGACCAACCTTGTCCTCCACACGTAAGTCTCCGTGAATCCATCACCCATTACTTCCGCAGAACAGGGTCCCTTGAGTGAGGTCCAAGGTTGGACAGTGAAAGTTAGATCACCCTGTGATCTCCTGCTGTGGGGAGGGTAACGGGCTCTAGGCTGAGAGAAAACACTCCAGGTTCCGAGGCGCATTCGGTTATATGGCCCCCATGTCCCGCTAGTTTGATGGCTAGTGGTGGTCTTAGTGCGCGCAAGCAGCCTCCTCTCGAAATATGGGGAAGCTAACAGAAACTCCGGATTGAATGAAGAATAATAAATCTTTCGCTGGGAAAGCCTTTGTTCCCGGCACCGGAACCAGATCACAGAACGCTCTGAGCGTTTTTAAATACAAAGAACAGTCTACTCTTCCACTTCAGCTCGGAGCCGCAGCTCTACATTATCGGTGTTGAATTTCCGCGGCGGATATTTAATGTACAGTACATGTACGGAGTACAGGTAACACATAATATCCCTGCCGACTGGAGAACTGCACCAAATAAGTTCCTCGAAGACGCGGTAAGAAACGTTATTTTATCGCAGCCCAATAATAATTGCTCGTCTGCCGCGAACCGTTCCCCATCATCGGTAGCCAATTTCGCTTCAAACCCGACTGGCAGGAAAGGTGGAGGATGCTAGAAAGCGCAAAACTGTTGAGGATTATTGCGGTTGATTACATGATGCAAAATGCCTAGGTTCTCGGTTATGTTTTGCTGGACAGTGATACAAGTTCGGAATAACTACACCGGATGGCTACCGACCATTCTCCGATTTACCAATGAAACGGGATCGTACCCGCAATTCTACCAGCGAACTACTCCCTATTATTATTATTAAAAGCTTCACTGTGATGAAAATTTTTCCCTTCCAGCAAAATGGGCAATATACATATTCCACTTTTCTACTCAGGCCTACAATCAAGGAGAGCAGTGGCAGAGCTCCAACCTGCCCCACCCTAATCTGTACTACGACCCAACATGAGAACGTGGTAAGACGATACATGGTGCTTTCTGCCGTACCTCAGACAGATTCCAGCATACACTGAAGAGGGTAATATAATAGCCCCTGATGTTTATCATTTTGGAACAAGGCCGAATTGAATTTCACTTTTGGTCTCGAGTAGCAATCTTTCACAGGTCAAGTTGTTATTGAATCTTATTGAAATAATTGATTGACTAACAATTGATATGCCCAAGCGATAAAATTTAAGCATTTCCTTTTGGTCCACATCTTTGTATTGTGATTCAATTGGGCGGAACTGTTGAGCTTCGAGGGGCTATATCTTCAAGGATTTCTTTCCTTCAATGCAATGCTTCTTTGACTGCTTGATAATCAAGTGCTGAGGATGTTCTAAATGCTTTATCCCACATTACTGCCACTCTCTCCAGGCTCCAGATTTTCGATTGTTTGTGGGGGAATTGTTCGTCACCAAGGTAAGGTTGCCAAGCCTTTTAATCCCTGCACCATGCCAAACCTTAAACCAAACCTACCAAAAGTTTAATTTGCTGCCAATCACACGTGACCTCCATCTACACAGGCCACCTGCGTAGCGTCCAGAGCTGAAGCTGATCATTGAGTGGTCGTACATGTAGATTTGCTGCTCTTCAGAAGTTCAGAAAACCAGCTCACGAAGCCTTCACACGAGAATTTCGAGACTCATAGCCTGCGGCGCTGTTATTTTACTTCTCTCATTGTTTCGTGGTCATCGTAGTTGATAGCCTCCTGAAATTTGCGGGAATTCTTTCATCAGAAAAGGAGGCCCATTTCACAATTGCAGGTCCAACAGATGCATGGATAAAAGGTTCCAAATTTAATATAGTTACAGCAATCGTGTGGTTCAAAGAATTTATACTCTCCCGCCACCGTTGCGGTCCGCCGCCAACCTTATTGAACCAGTGGTCATATGACGATATTATCACCACAGGGTTTTATCTCGCTATTCCTCGACCTTTCACACTATATGTTATCAATCACGCCTGCGATTTTTACTTAGATATTTCTTCCGCATCCATGGATAACTTAGCTATCACACTTTAGTCATCGTCACCATGGAGCTCCTTTTGTCAAGCCTGTCTTTTTAGGCAAGTGCTGGTGGACGACCCACGGGATGACTTGCCCTTGCTCTCTCTTATTCTCCGGGTTTTACTGGTCCTTAGGTCAATTGGCATCTGCTAAATTCGTCGACTATGGTTCTACCCCGCATGTTCTGGATTAGTCGTGCCAAGTACTCGGGAAGTCCATCTGCTTTCCATTGTTGTGACTACTCTTCATTGCGAACAAACATTGCGCGTGGTATTGTAAGTCAATTTTTCATTGACATTTCTACTGAAGATGGTCAACACTGCTTATGTTCACTTATATATCTTGATATATTCTCAAATTCGAATTGTGTTTTTGGTCTAACAACGTGGAGATTTCATTAGCAAATATGGTGCTCTTTAACAAGATTTTAGATGTATTTTGGTTGTCCGTTTGACCGATATTTCCGTCCTCTAGATATCTGCTCCTCCAATTACGATGTTGCAGTGGATTGGGCGTGGAATTGTATTTTGCTTATCACTATTGTCGCCACTGAGGCGTCGGCTTGAAGGCGTTTAACGTCGCTGGGTGATCAAGAATATGGACTATTTTCCGCTCCCACTTCCGAACCCATCGTCCAAGAACACCACAGACCAGCTCGCTTTTCCTTTTCCTTTCCCCCCTCATCATTATCAGCTTCCATAGACCGCCGTCGGGACTAGTCTCTATCCTGATTACCAGTACATCCCCTAATATTTCGGCAAGGCGAAGGTGGTGGTTTCGCCTCATGATGGTTCCAGGACGGGGCCACCTAACAAACCAAATGAGATTATCATTTAAGCCTTTCCAATCAAGCACCGCGCATGCACCACGGGAATTCGGAGATTTTCGAAACCTACTGTGGCTAAATTGCTCTTTGTTTGTGTTGGAGAGCCCAGCGCAGCAGCTGCCAGGAGGGGAAGAAGGGTCAATATATACTTCATTTTGGCGGGCTTGTAAAATAAGAGTTGAAAGGTGCAACTTCTGAATGGTTGTTGAATGTTCTATCTCCTTCGATTCAATTTCAATGAGCTTGGGCTGACCGGATTTATTCTGTTGTGGTTCCTAGAAACTTCCTTGGAGGTAGAAATGAAGCTTTATATGCCCTCTCCTCCATCATGCCTACTACACTTGGGCTAAAAGCTTTCAATCATCCTTCGTTTTTGTTGCATGATGAAACGATGTACTGTACGTGTGCATTTGCAAGTGAGAAGACTATATATTCATGAAATATGCACGAGATAGTACCACTTGAGATTGTATATGTTGTGTTCGAAAAACTCTAGTTTTCCACGTGTCGTCACATATTTTCGCCGATGTCTCGTTACACCGACTGAGTTTCCTGGCGCACTATGGAGTTATCGCATCTTCTATCGTTATTAACCTAATAGCTGTTCTCTGAACCTATCTCATGATTCGCTACTGAAGTGCATGCTTGAAGGCGATTGTTTATATAAAGTCACATTGATAAAGGTAGGGCAAGAAAGGCACGTCCTTCAATAGCGATGGGCATTTACAAAAGGGGCTTACGGTTTACCAGTGTAGATATGTGATTAATTAACACATGTATAGGCGCTGGCGGCTTCTTTTATGCTGCAATATAATTTAACACATGAAAATGTGAACGAATTGAGCGGGCAGCTATGACAACCAAGTGAGTGGAGGGTTAAGCCAGGTCGTCCGTACCTGGAATATCCAAAGTTTTGTTGGATATCCTAATATCAAATTGCCTGCCTATAGCTATGCAGAAAATATGTAGGCGAAGGGATACAAGCTAATGCCATGCCGTTGCCCAACCTTGGGCTCCGCACGCCACCATTAGACCCTGGAGACGCGGACATCATCTTGCCATCTGTAATTTAACACGTCGCGATCGATTGTGCGATGGTCAATGATCTAAAAGTCGTAACTCTGGGGATTGGCTATTTCCTGTAGGACAAAGTCGCTCCACGGAAGGTCTCATATACCTGAAAAATTTGCGCAGTCGCACGACGGCAGATCGTCGACGTCGCGAACGCAGGGGTCTTCAAGGGTGGGAAATTTACTTTCCCAAGTGGACAGGAACACAGGCTAAGTAAAGTAGAAATAAAGTTATCATTCGTAAATCATACTTCCAGAACGGAACGAGCTAATTAGGCCCTCATTTACCGAGCATCAAGATACCTAATATATCAAAATCACTAGCTGAAAATGAATGTACTGTCCCGCATCATGTTGAAAGATAAAACGTAAACAATCATAAAATAAGTAACCGTGATCCTCAAAACTACTTGCTAAACGGGAATGTGAAAGAAGAATGGCCATCAGGATCATAAATCGGCATAAGAAGAGAAGTAGTAATGGAGAGAACCAAAATGGATGTATAGAAATTGAAGTCATGGAGAAAACAATGTACAGTACAATGAGATTTGGAAGAAAAGCAAAAGAGGAAGGATTGGAGACATAAAATAAGGGGGGGAAATGAAAACAATTGGGGAATAGCGAATAAAAGCCAAAGAGAATCATCATGAAAAATGGGGAGCACGAAAGAAATATGAAAGAGAAGGTAGCAAAACGAATTATAAAACCGCCTATCATAAATCCAAAATGAAGAAGTAAAAAAATTGGACATCTAGAGCAGGTAAAATTGAGTATAAAGTCGAAAAGGGGAAATAGAAAGTGAAAAGAGAGATTAAAAAAATCGCCGGAAAATCATAGAATAAGGTTTGAAATCCCGTACACGTTATCATTCCTTTAACCCCTGATTTTCTAGTAGCTCCAAGACTACTTGACTGCGTTCGTACTCAGGGTGCTGCATACAAATCTTCACAGTCCTACCCGCGGTTGAGAGTGCTGTCGAGAGGCCTAGACCATTCTGTCCGCTCAGTGGATTTGCCGCGGCCGCCTCGTTAAAATTATTTGGCGAAGGGTTGCCAAAGCCGCTAGACCCGTTCCCAGCGTCGTCAAGGAGCGTTACATTACGACCGGCAATGACTTGTCTAAGTCGCCCGTTCACAGCGTTGCGCACTTCGACAAAATCTTCGTTGACAAGTATAAGGAATTTTCCGTAAAGACATGCTGATACTGCGCGGCCGAGGAATTGCATAATTACTGCACGGTTAACGTCTCCATGCTTGTCGACGTAGACGGCGCAGTCAACGAAGACCACGAGGAAGTCTCTGTCGCTGAGGCGAAACATGCCCAAAGGTCGGAGGTTGCTAATTCGGTTGCCAATTTGGTTGAGTGCTGGCTGGTGTTCTGGTGAGCTGGCGCGAAGGTTTGGAACAGACCAAGGCTGCTTCTTGTCTAGAGTGAGTACCTCGACGCCACGGGACGTCGAGATGGCGAGGGACGAATGGAAAAGATTGATACTATAGCTGTCTGCTGGGATGTAGAACTCGTCATAGTCGCGGAAAAACTCGGTATGGCCACGGCGTGAAGGCATGAATCGCGGGCGTGACGAGGAGGATTTCTGTAGAATGGGTTCCAGAGCCTACACCGAAAAGTTTCAATGATTAGCGAGCAAGTTCACTCATATAAACATGAGACTAGCTGGATGGTAATACCTTGAAAGTGGAAGTGATTCCATCACGCTTCTTGTAAATCACAAGAGCCCTATCCTTCATCCGGCCAGCAACAAAAAATCCCACTTCTCGGTTACCAGACAACTTTTGAGGTGCACGTCTTTGAGAGTCGCTTTGCGTAGGAACTCCACTTGGCGGACATACCACGTCGAGGTGGTGGGCGATCAAAGACTTGTCCGCAATGAGCAGGAACAAATTGAACTCTTCGAAAACAGCAATTTGAGTTACTCGAGTGGTGGCGATCGCCTTGAATGGGGGACGTTAACTACGGCCGCCAAAACGATGAAGTCTAGCTAAACATTGGGGACGTATTACTCACCTTAGCCCAACCTCTAGGGTTGTTGTACTCAGAGATGTACACGCCGTAGTCTGTTCCAACTGCACACATCAACCGCCCATGTGGTTGCTGAAAGACGGTAGCGCAATTGACAGAAGCTCTGCAAACTGGCAATGGGCGCGACAGACTTTTTTCATACCTGGCTTCGACTTCGCGTATGGCTCGATCCAACGGCGTGCCTGTAATTAAGGCGGTTTTGGGCGCAACTGCATGTTCTGGATATGCAAACGCAGAATCTGAAAGCACACGAAGCTTGAAAGGCTCTGCATTCTGTGCATGCAATGATTTGGCATGCTTTATTTTGGCTTCAATAATCTTTTCACACCATTCTTGTCGATTTTGTGCCGTGGGCGCGTAGAGCGTGTACACGTCTGGCTGACCAAGATGTTTGATTCTAAATGGATATAAAATTTTGTCATCCCTAGGGTTCTCAAGCACTGCAACTGGAACGAGTGTTTTATTGGACGCGGTTGAATTGGTAGAGGCGGTGGAAGAGTTCGTAGAAACGTGGGATAGAGTCCCAGGCGTAGGGCTACCTCGATCTCCCGGCGTAGCTAGTCTACCAGCGGGTGCGGAAACTGCTGTTATTCCCCTGACCGAAGATTTCATCACAGGGTCATCATTGGTGCTCTCAAGCATGAGAAGGTCCATTGGGATTGGAAACTTGGAGACGTCGTAGATCTCCTTCCGTGCCGCATCTCGAGTGAAGACAATTTTCGCAAGAATTAGATATCGATCGAACAAGATAGCACGTATATCAACCCAATTAAACCGCTTTGTGCGCGGACGCTGTAGATCTCCTTGGAAAATAATCTCTAAATGCTCAAGATTAAGTTCGAATTCCCGTTTCACTTCGGGCCTAAATTGAAGTTTCAATCCTAACTCTTTTAGGCTCACGCTCTTTGCCATATCTCCGACTTTCGTGTCACATTCTGCAGCAACAGTTTTTATTTCCTCTATGGCTTGCATTAAATTGGACTTCTCTTCAGAATTTTTGTCCATGCTCTTTAATACGGTGTTTAACAAGAGGACATATCGTTGAATCCGTGTGATCGGAGCCTTTAAGTACGTGTCCCAGCTCAATCGGTTGGACAACTTGTTGTCCCGGGCTTGGTTCAAAAATTGCCTAAACATCAAGTTTGTTTCAGCCTCTCTCCGGACGAGGTAATTTGCATTCGGGAAGGTCGCTGCGTAATCAATATAAGCGGTTTTAGCTCGTCGAATCCATTCACGGAAAATGTCACTGAACCCAACAATAAATGGACCTTGTTCTTTTTGTCGATATTTTAATTGGGCAAGTAAATGGTCTTCATTGACCTTCTTGACGGCATCGACCTTTCCAAAAACTTCATCTAAGAACTTGTGGAGGCGTTTTGGGTTAATCACCGGTGGGTCAAATTCTGCAAGTTGATCACGATACAACGTTCGTAAGACGTCCAACTGTCCGATGTAGGAATCCTCGGTCGTCACAATCTCGTGAAGGATGTTCTGCCGATCAATTTCCTTCTTGGAATGAGTATCAAATACTTCCTTGCCCACTTTGTAAAATGTAGCCCAGTCTTCAGCTTTTTTCTCCGGCTCCATAGCCTGTGTCCGGAGATTGACCTTCTTCAGGGTTCGCATGCAATGATGCGAATAACAGCGACCAACATACTCGCCTTCTTGCAAGTGTAGACGGGACGAGTAGCAGCCTTGACCACTAATTTGCCATAAAACACCCGATAGTGTTCCAGGACCAAATTTAACCCATTCTTCATCTTTAATTAGCACGCCTTCGTTCAACATATTTTTCACTACCCTGTCCCCCAGAACTTCTGCATCAATGGTGTTCATTGTTGGAACTTTGTGGGTAAATAAGGCGACAATGGCATCAATCACGGTTTGTTTCCTTAAATCGGTCTCATCTTCGCTCAATTCCTTTATCCACGCGACTACGGCGCTAAGTGCCCAGGGCTCAGTGCATTTTCGGAATTGTTCTGTAGACAATTTCGTAGGATTAAACTTATTCCGTCTTCCAGAAGGGATGGTAGGCAGATCCAGCGTGACAGGTGTCGAAGTTGGTGTTTCATAAGCGCCTTGCCTGAGTTTAATCCGGTCTGCATCCGTTTTCGACCTAATAATAGGATCAGCTCGAGGACTATTCGTATGAGTCGAAAGAGATGTCGATCGTGGAACCGCCGATGGGGGTGAAACAAACTCATCTGGGGTGGCTGTGTAGGGAGGTTGTGAATAGGCACTATTATATGGTTGCGGAATCGGATCGCGGCTCCGATAGGTACCAGCAGGCATGAGGTGTGGGATGAGATTGCTCGCTGCAGGAACAGGCGCGGGAGGTAGAGGTCGGGAAGACATTCCTGGGTGGAAAAACAAATCCTGGGGTTCGCCCTCGTCGGTAGTATCGCTGAAAGATATCGGCCTCGTAGTTGATTGGTTCATGGAGCCTTCATCACCATGGTCAAAGCTCATCCTTCTGTTCTCCACGGTGGGCTCTGACAGGCCCCCAGTAGAGATACCATCCACTCGTGCTGGGGTGCTATGCGATGGGAACGGATGAATGGAATCTTGATCAATGCTGGGGTAATCGTAACTACCTGGATGTGTTCCCCGGTCGTCAGTGGACCTATCTGAGCTTCGTAATGAGCCAGAAGTAGTGACAATTTGGTCAGTGCCTGAGCTAATGCTCGGGTTGTTGTCACCATAGTGAAGGTGGGCATCGTAACCTCCGCCATACAGTCCCATATCATGATGAGCATAATCACTATCGCTACTCGATTCCATTTGGGTTGTAGGGGTTGGAATAGCAGGGGGCGGAGCAGAGGGAGCGCCGAAGCCACTCACGGTCGATGAATTTGTGGCTTGTCGAGCACTGAATAGCGCATCCTCTTCTTCTGCCATTTGTAGGGCTGCCAGGCCGGCAGCAGCTTCGGCGTCTTCATCGTCGCTATGTGCATCATAGTTAATATTAAACCCGGGTCCCGCGTTGGTGATGTGTCCATGGCCATTCATGTGTGAGTGATAGGTATCTGGAGATGAACGAATGTGCGGTGAAGTGGAAAGCGGCCGTTGGTTTTCTGTAACTGGGCCTTCAGCTTGCTTCGTGGGGTCGTCATAATTCGGTTCAAACCCCACCCGACCGTCTGCACTAGGTAGCGCAGCTCGCTGTGCCTCTGGCGGCGGTCCGGGTAATGGCCTCGACTGTGGATGTCGATTGAGCGTGTCCGTTCTCCTAGGTGAAATTTGGTGTGACTGGTGAAGAGGAGGGGTCGGAACCGCGTTACTTGTTTGATGACTTACAGGTGCTCGGTCATCAAACGAGGCATAGGAGGATGGCTGAGAGGGCGATTCATGGGGAATTGTGCCATGTGGAGGCGGGTTAGGAGACGAGGAAGGAGGGTGGGAGTTCTGAGAGTAATGTCTCTCCGGAAGGCCTGAGGCAGAACCATCCGCACCGTACGGTTCCACACTATAAACACCCTGGGAAGATGTAGGCGCAGCGTTGTATGTTGACTGCGAAGTGATACGAGATACTGACGAGGTTGGCTGGGAGACATTGGAAGAATAGCCATACGTTGGACGTGGGGAGGAATCCGCGTATTGCGGCGTTGAATATGCACTATAAGTGTTTTCGTTTGCTCGTGGAGGAGGCGGGGGGGGTACTTGTGGGTGCTGAGCCGTAGGCTGAGAAAACTGATATTGGGGCTGCGGAGAGAAGCCATACGACTGACCGGGCGTTGAAGCTTGCCATGAGGGAGTGGGAGAGGTATGATACGTGGCTGAGGGCGGCGTCTGATAAGCTGCAGGATTGTAATGTTGGTACGCCTGGCTATTGTATGCCGTGTTCGCAGTGTTCGTGGAGGTCCCTGCGGCGGCGAACGACTGTGGATTATATCCCGGTTGAGAATGGGCTGGCGGGGTGGGATATGCAAACTGCACGGGGTTATAGGAAGGCTGGGCAGCAGTAGTTGAGGCAGGGGGTTGATATTGATGTTGATAACCTGACAACGTAGACGACCCTTGCGATGAAGCTTGGCTGACCACAGAATGCTGTGAACTTCCCACGGAAAACTGCGAGTTCCTTGATCCCAGATTATTGGTCGCATTACTGTTCACGCCTCCGCTCGAATAACCCGCATATCCACCACCATGACCTGCTTGCCCTGGATAGCCAGGGGTGGCACCCGCGCGTTGCTGGCCATCGTCGAAGTAGTTACGATCATCGCCGGCGTCGAAGCTTGTGTTCCGTCGCAATGGGGCTGCGGTCTGCTGGTTGGATAGTGGAGGCGTTTGTGCATACTGCGCAGAGTACTGAAGGGGCGGCGATTGTGGATGTTGTTGTTGTTGCTGCTGCTGCTGCTGGGGGTGGGGGTGGTGTTGCGGCGAAGGAGTCGCCGGGAGGCCATGATAATGTTGATGTTGCTGGCCGTTCTGTTGGTATGCCATTTTTGTGAAATAGAACGAGATTAACCTGCAATCCCACCCACAATGTGACTAGTATCTAGGCCAGAAGCAACTGTTGATAAAATGAAGGGCCTGGCTAAACGAAGATACCGAATGCACGAACATGTGGGATGTTAGGGCCGGTTGAATGGGGGAAACAGACTCTGGAAGCCTTGTCGGTCCGCGTACCCAAAACAGCGACAAACTACAGCGTGACGGGCATTAGCAGAGGTTCGACAGATAATGACGTGGAAAGCGTAGCGACAGCAGCCACCAAACGAGGGGTATAGGGTACAGGAGGCGGAGTCGAGGAGGTGAGGTTGTCAAGTCGAGGTGGACAGACGTTCAATTGGGGCAAGGCGTGCTCTGGGGTGATTAAGTCAGCAACCAGTGTGCGGGCGACGCAAGACCTCGCCAGCAGAGCCTCACTGCTAGACAACACGACAACAGCACCCACAGAGAGTACAGAATACAGATATGGAGAACTGACCCCGTTGAGATAACCGGCAAGGCAGAGCGAATCTGGGCAATTATGTATCTACCGGTCCTCGATTCTATGGTCGATTGTGAGAAGGGCGTGCTTTCATACGAGTTTAATCGCGTTGGGGTGGTCCCCAAGCCTTCTAACTACTCGTTGCTAACTAAAACTACCTGACTGGACTCCAGCCTTACAGGAGGGAAATGGAATCCCAGCGGCTGAGCATGCGTGGACTCCAGATCTGACAGACACCCTGTCCAACAAGGCAAGGGAAAAACACCATCCCACACGCGACGCTTGCCGGCTTGTATATCTTTCATGGGTATTTTATCTCCCCAGGCTATGAAAGATCGATTAAATAATGAGCCAACCTTCTCAAAACTCCCAAGAGGCCCCTATAAGGGTCTCTTGAATCAGGGAGTCTGGGGCTGTCATTGGGCCGTTACTTTTGGACAGTGGCCGTTAGGCGACTGTGGAAAACCCACCCTGGTGCGTTAGCTGCATGGTCGCAGGATAGCCTAGGGAAAGCCCAAAAATCTCTCTACCGGCAACTATTAACGGTACCACTGCGTCTTCTGAAGGCAGAACTCAACATAAAGGGCCGCGCCGTTGCAGTATTTTCCACATGAAAGAACGTTATCTATCACCGTTGCGCTGGCCGCGTGAATGCATTTGTGGAGGTGTTATAAAATTAGGTTAAACCAACCATGGATGGTTGGATTATTTATGCCCCACTAGCTAAGACAAGCGAAAATCAACCTTTCATCTCCACGGACGCCTTGGGGAAGCATTGGTAGGACTGGGATATATTCAGCTGGCTTTTCAGCTACATACGCAGCGTAGAACAGGGCACCCACCGCCGAAGAATTTTGTCAGAAATACTCTGTAAGATTAGAGATCAACATACATAACTACTATTGCTCCTCGGTACACGTGTAGCCTCCAGGTTACGGGCTCCATACTTTTTCAAATACTTTTTTATCCTCCACAGTAGCGGGTGCCCCCTGCGCTTAATGATGATAAGCTAACGCCCAAAAACTCAAACAAACAACACCCGCAACCCAATTCATGTCATAAACTTCAAATAGCTGTATAACTTTCCCTAATGCCCGCAGACTCAATAACTATCTAAAACACTACAGTCTGTACAGCTCATCCAATTCGATGTCCAGCAGTTATGGAATTGGCTATCTCAAATAAACACTACTGCAAAAGGAGGGGTAAACTCGCGCAGGGAGCTTCCTAGTTCCACGTACCAGCTCGACCCGCCTTACCCCGAAAGAATGCGCAAGGAGCTCCTTTTGACGGGAAATTTCTTATAATCTAGCAGGGAGAAATTTTATCACAAGAAACTGAATATAATAACAGGGTTGATATCTAAACCAAACAACGCTGAGGGGAGGGGAGCGACCAGCTAAAAGCATTTCATCATACGGGGAAATATAATCTAATAAAAGGCGGAAACAGAGGCTCTTCCTGCTGCCCTCAATATCACCAGTCATGACTTTAGCACCCTATTACAATCGAGGTTCTAGAAAAATAAATTCAAAGCCATCGCCACCTCCCCTTGCATCCTCCTCCCCAGCCTATCACATCAATCCTTCAGGCTAGCAACCTCAGCCCCTTCCAATAGATCACGATCCGCATCACGCGCAGAGGACCTTCCACCAACAGGCATTGTCGGGCCGTGTCCGCTTCTACTATCATCGTACATCCCATCATCCTCTTCATCGTCGTCGTCCTCCTGCCGCCCCGCATGCGCACTCTCCTCCAACTCTCGCTGCGCTTCATCCATCTTCTTGCGTACTTCAGCCGCCATGCGCATCCCGTCAGATACTATATTGTCTAGAACTCCACGCAGGCCTTTGTGGCCCGGTGGAACTATGCCGCCAGAGGCTCCAGCAACGGTAGCACCAGCGCTTGATGCCGTACTAGCACCAGGGCGTCCTACGCCGAGGTTGGTGAAAGTGGTTAGATTCGAGGAGAGCGAGGTGCTGCGGAGGGAGGTGACGTCAGGGATGTCGGAGAGGCGGAAGGACTGGGGGAAAAATGTCTCGAAGAATTGCTCAAGAAGTTCATCGGCGAGGATTACCATGCGGAAAGTTGGGATCGTGATGTGAAGTGGGTGGGCAGGGTCGAGCGCGAGGTTAGCGGATTCAGATGCTTGTTTGTGGTTTGTGGTTGTACTAGTTTTCGAATGGCCCGTAGATTTTGGTGCGGGTGAGAGGTTATTGGAATGTGCATTTTCTTTATGCTTGTCGACGGGCTCTGTTTCCACCTCTATAAGGCCTCCATCATCATCGTCGTCGTCTCCGATGGCAAACGCATCCAGCTTGCTCTCAACCTCGCTTGTTGTCTTCTCCTGGTTCTTTGGATGACTTGGATCTGCGTATTCAAAGCACCGACGTATAAAGTCGCTAACACTTCCCAAGAATTTCTCTTCGACACTTAGGGCTGTGCTAGTCCCAAGTCCCTTTTCAGCAGATGACATGGGGTTGTTAGCATCTGCCGCATCACTGGAAACCAAAGCGCCATCAAATCCTCTTCTTGAAAGGAAGAGTAACGCTTCTGACATCCTAAGGATGCCCTCCCTATCAACCTGGCCCGTCCCGCTGTCGTCATAAAGCTCGAAAAAGTAGTTGATTGTGCTCATGATATCCCTAGTCCCTTTGATACGAGCCAACCCGTTCACGACATTCTGAAGGCTCAGACCCTGAACATTATCGACATCCCAGTTGCGGAATAGCCGCCTCATGAACTCATGGTCGGCGGCCTGGATGACACCGCTAGCATCCCAGGATTTGCTCCGTCCTCTGAGACTTGAATTAGAATATGTGCCTTTCTCAGTGGAAGAAATACTTCCAGAGGCTGGGGAGTCCGTAGCCGCCCATTTGGCGGTGGCGGCTAGGAATTCTCGAAAACAGTCGTAATCCATTAGCGTAGGGCTTGGGCCAAGACCGACTCTTGCTATTTGTGTATCTGGGTTTGACATCAGGATTGAATTACGGCGGCGGACTGTGATGTTCTCCTTCTCCTTTCGTCTTTTCTCTTCTTCAGCTTTGCGTGTTCTTTCCTGATGGTCATATAATCTCTCGTAAAAACGGTCGTAAATTGCGCCCAAATCATCCACGCTCAGGCGCTTGCTCTCTGGACCCAAGTTCCGGATCGACGTCCGCTTAGCGAAACTCTCGATACTTTCCAATACTGCATCTTTGTGTTTATCTCTCTCCTCTGTAACTGTGCTATGGGTTATTCCAGAAAATTCCTTGAACGCAACAACCATCAACTCTTGGAATCGTGTAATCGCCCTTAGTTTAGGATTTTCCGACCGAGGATGGGCTGATTCATCAAGTCTCGAAAAATAAGACTTCAAAACCGAAATGAACGTTCCATCATCGGTCACGTCAAGAAGCTCTTCGCCGTTGATCCGCAAGATGGCCAACCCGATTTGAAACAAGACTTTTGGTCCTTCCAAGAAAAACACGTCTAGAACACGAAATGCAAATACGAGAGGCATGGAGTTGATATATAGTGACAAAAACCAAGGGAGAGACACAACAGAGAGCTGAACATCTGATCGAACGAGATGTTCCCAGAGAACAGGCATTGTCTTTTCTACAAGCGATTCGAAAACTTTCTGGTCCAGCAGAGTCCCGTACATCGTTGTAGAATAGTAGCCCGGTAGAAGGCGCTGACACAGTACTGATAACAAGAAGAAAGCTTGCGTTTCAGACGTATATCTGTACGCACAAGTTAGCTTGGGTTTTTTTACCTCGATCCAAAAGTAGCAGAGGGTGAAACCTACATTAATAACGCCGCCACGACAATATTCATGGCTTGACAATAACCAATTTCCTCATTTATCCAACTGTAAGCGGTTAAAACTCTCCGTAATCGGCCAATTCCTTCCTCGCTTTGAAATCCTGGATATTCAGGAAGACTACGGTTCAGATCCTTTTCAATTTCGTCGATAGCGAGGGACTCTCGCCCAGAAAATTTTGACAGTGTTTCTGTATATAACTTTGGAGATCGGATACGTGCATAAAATGACCCGGAAGTCAACTCCCATATCTCTCCTCGAAGCCGATTGGGAAGGCCAACGCGTATTAATTTGTGGAAGGTAGGTTGACGAATTAGGGTTGCGTTACGACCGTTTTCTACTTGAAATCAATAACCATCCAAGCAAAAACAGTATGTAAGATACATGCGACATACCTCTAAAATACTCCCCCCATAACCTCATCTTACTTCGATCTCTCAGTTTTCGAGCATCTCCAGGATACCTGAACACTAATCCCAGACCTGTATCAGGGGGTTCCCGTAGCGGTTCGTTCTGGTCGGGAGCGTCATTCGACTTAGTCACTCGCCCACTGAGTAAGTACTCGGAATGACACTCGGCAACAACCATCCGTAAATTCTCCACATCTTTCATTCCTTCTCTCAGGCCCCTTTTTAACCCATCGCAGAACCGTTCACACGCGTGTCTACTCCCTATCAAGTGAATAGTGAACCGTTGTGGCGTCGCCGACGTGTCCTTCGCGTTATTCTTTACCAGCGCTCCATTCCACGTCGTCAATGCCAGTGAGAATACATGGCCAAGACTGTTCAAACGCTCCACCCTCCGGATCGCGCATAGAGGTAATGTAAACCCATTTGCAGAAGGACCCGTCCCATGCGTTTGGCCCATAAACGCCGAAGAAGCCCCAAAGCTAGCAGATGGCAAAAAACTACTATGCTGGGTCGAAAAGCACAAGAATCGCTCACTCAGGTGTAAATCACCTTCGTATCGATTTCCTGGTCGCTCCGCATCCTTAGTGCCCTGGGTAGGACGGGGGGGTGTTGCAGAGGGGATGGGTAAGACGAGCTCAGCGCTTATTTCTTGGAGCGGATTCTGGGAGTCCGGGAGGCGGAATTGCTGGCGAAAGAGAGATGCCTTGGAAGGATTTCTGTCAGAAGAGGAAGTAGGGAGTAGAAAATTGGACGGGTCAATGAAGGCCTGGGCCTTTTGCACAAGCGAAGAAAGCTGGAACATGACTGAAGAAACGGTATTCGAGGGTAGTACAGTCCCTCACGCCTGGCAGGTTCCTAAATTTCGGGTAGCTATCTTCGTTTCTGCTGCTCGATGGGCCGATTTGTAGGATATTCTGGAGAGCCGTTTATTTGCCCACCACGGCAGCCTCACTTGCGTTGGGGTACGTCAGGGGTCAGAGAGGGCAACGTCTGCTCGTGGAAGTCATGATAAATACCACAGATACAATCTCCAGTCCCCAGTCGCGATAGGAAATCTAAAGATCGCCAACTTGGTCGTCCTTTGGCAGTAACGAGGACTCGTCTGGGGTCAATGATGTGTAGAATGCAGCTGAAGACCGAATCCCATCGTTCGAGCCATCGCCTGCTCAGGTGGAGTCTAGATCAACATGCGGCTCAAGCAAGGGTGGAGTCGGCACATTGTTATTCCTTTCCGGCGACAGGGCTGTAATTAGGCGCCACAGCCACCAGAGACCCGCAAATACGGTGGATGACCTGGGCCAACAAACTCATGGTTACTTTACTCTATTTCGCTGCTTGCTGGGTATTACTGTAAATGGTGGGCAGTAGAGGTAACTTGACATGTTTAAAATATATAAGTTAGATTGATTGCAAAACTGTGAAAGAAGCTCCCTATTTCAAAGTTTAGACATAGTATTGAAGGAGAAGGTGAAACACAAACGGAACCAGAATGTCATCGGATATCTGCGAAAGAATTTTGAGTCGGGAGTTAAAAGGAAAGCGGAAATGCCCAGTGAGTGACAGTAGTTGACAAAATGGGTAAATAAATTTCAGTTCTAACGCCTTCGAAGCCAGACAAATGTAGGAAAGAAACAACATAGAGACCCTTTAATGTACCACCGCTCAAACTCTCGTTGGCCATCGACATCCGTATGTTGCAGACGAGTCACTACAGGCGAGTTTGATCACAAATACTTCTACTCCTTTTCCGCGGGGAGAGCAATATCTCCATGGTCCTCATCCTCATACTGCGGCGGGAGCTCATCATCCTCGGGGACGAACAATGGCTCCTTTTCAACATCATCGCCGTTCTCAACACGGGCTTGGCTGCAGCTGCGTGAAGCGCGGCGATAACGAGCCCACAAAGCTGCAATTCCATGACCAACGATAAAGCCAACACTGCAGGCAAACAGGGCGGCTGACAGGCCAAGAAGCGCAGGAACGACAACGACATGAAGTGACCGAGCAAATGCCCGGGCAAATGAATGGTCCTTGAATCCATGATGATGACTTCCAGCTGGGTGGGTCATGCCCTTAATGCCCTTCATGGATTTCATGCCACCGCATCCCTTAAGTTTATTAGCAGCAGCCTTTGCTCTAGCCTTTGCTGATGCGATAATTGCACGAATGCGAGCTATAATGAGCTTCTTCAAGCATCTGGGACTTCTGCGGCACTGGCGCCATGACATCTTCGGGGCGGCGTCTTCGATATCCGCACCGAGCATGAAGAGGTTGCCATTCGGCAGCTTGAGCACACGAAGGCTCACAGAATCCGCTGGAACTGGGAATCCGGCAACGTCGATGACCATGAAGTTGAAATGAAGTAATTCAGCACCACTCTTATCATTGGTAGGCTGTACCGCCAGGCGTTCGAACACATAGCCGACGGGCAGAGGGAAAGATATCTTGTCATCGGACTGACGGTGTAAAACGGTTTTGAGGGCAACAGGAGGGATAACCATGGGATAAATCTGTCCGTCGTTTACAAGCAGTTGGTTGCCTTCAGTAGTGAAGTTAAGGCCCTAGATTAAAGAATCGGATCAGTATATTATTCTTCGTCACGGCTGATCAAGTAAGAACAGGCGCCAGCAAAGGAGAGAAGCATACCATCAAGCTATCGAACCCATCTTCCCAGATAAGGCTTTTCTCAGCGGTGAGCTGGGGGAACGGGCACTCAACACATCTAGCGTTCAGTTCGAGTTTGTCGACATTGGAATCATCGAGCGGCTGCGGTTGGCCGTTGACTTCACGGAAAGCGGGACCTGTGAGCAAGAAGGACGAAGCCGGCAACGCCAGAACGCTGGCGGCCAAAAGAGCGGGGAGCATCATCCCTGAAATGGATTAAACGATACGAAAGAAAAAATAATCATCAAAAGAAGTTTGTGAGCTGATAAGAAAAGTTTTGGTAGAGAGTATTTCAACAGCACGCTGAAGGGCTGATGAAGAGGAAGAGATGTGGACGAAGTTGGAATGAGCGTGAGGAGGCAAAGAAGCCAACACGAGGGGAACAAAGGAGGCTGAGTGGTACCACTGGAACAACGCAATTCACAGCCTGTCGCCATGTACCAGGACCGCGGACGGAGGCGGACGGATTCAACAGGTGACGCAAGGGCTGTAAGAGAAAGCTATTTTTGGAATAGCGCCAAACACTCGGAGTATTGTCGGCCCGTATTCGTTTTTCAACCAGGACTGTATCACAGACATCAACGCCATGTTTACAGACATTATCCAACAGATGCATGAATAACCTTGCAATTGGGGGATTCTCTAACGAATATTCACGCCGATATTCTTTTCATAATTTCAGAACATTTTTCAGAACATTTTTCAATCTTTTTGAGACAGAGACCTCTAATAAAACGAGAGCAAGAACGTTTAAAATCTATGTTCAGCGCCAGCCAGGTTACCACAATGCCCTGCATGCTAGGAAATATATTTCCATGCCAGAATACCCTGCCAATTGGGGGACAAGCTGGCCAAAGGAATGAAAATTAAAATGCGACAATGTTATGATAGAATCGGAACAAAAACCTCAAATCTCCCATTTCCACCTGAAACACATGGTATGGCAGAGGAAGCATCTTGCCTCAAAGGATGGACAACAATCCCGACCCAACATAACATTAAACACCTCATCCAGGGAGAACCCGGTCTACCTGTAACCACACAACGAGTACATACCTCAACTGCTCTATCCATAGAAACGGACCCAGCGACCTGTCTTTCATACCTACAAGGGCGGCTCGCGACACGCCATTGGCATCAAGCCATAGTCGCTGGTCCTCCCTATGTCCCCAGAGCATTATAACCGCCCAAGCAAGCATTATGAGGGCAAGCTTAAGGCTCTGTGATAGTTCGCCTCCTTGAGTAACAGTGACTGGCTCTGTCTGCACCAGCACGTCTATCGTCTCGCAAACACCGGCCGCTATGTCGGTCTGTGTGGAAGATTCCATCATCTTCACTTCATGAACCCCAGCGTCCACTGCGGTCTGCGTGGAAGACTCCAGAATTTCCAGTTTCACTGTCTGATTACCCCTAGAGACACCATGTTTCCACGCTGTCTGTGTGGAAGCTTCAAGCATCTCTAACTCATCCCTGGCGGGCCCTGCGATTGTCTGCGTGGAAGCCTCCAACATTTCCACCACATTTGTCTGGGTTGAGCTGTGGCTGCCAAGTTCTACGTATGCCGGTGTTTGCGTCGAGACCGCCAACACTTCTACCTCATTTTTTGGCATGGAGCTCAAGGCGCTCGGTGTAGTTTCTGTCTGAGTGCTAGCATCCAGACACATGGGAAATTCTGAGTCCATAGTTTCCTCGCTAGACAGGCGCAGAAGCGTCTTTGGGATGTTTAGCATAATCTCGTTCCCCTCTATGCCATTCCCAGAGGTCGTTGGTTCGCCAAATTGGAAAAGCCTAGGCGTCGTGATTGGAGACCGCAGCGGGGCAAAGGGGTTTCTCTCCACGCCACTCTGATCTATGGCCGGCTCCCAGTCCTCTTCCTGTCCATCCCCCAGAAGCAACAGCTCTGTGCTCAATGGCGATAGCGTGCGCTTCCCTTGCTCCTTCTTCTCCCGTTTTTTCAGGGCTGTATACTCCCTCTGCAAATCCTTGAAGTTTTGATTGGCAACAGCCAGCTCAGCATTTTTCTCCAGGAGCTCAGCCTCTAGGCGACAGTTTTCTTCCTGCGTAGGGCCACTTTGTAACTGATACAGCAGCTCGTCCCGTTCTGATTCGTAGTTGCTGATCGTCGCGAAAAACCGGTTCCCCTCTTCGATTAACCGCGCTATATCATTTTCCTTCTGGACCATATCATTTTCCATTTTGGAAACTAATTCTTTGAGTGCTTTTTTATCCTTTTCCGTGCTCTTGAGCGATATTGAGCGGGCATTAAGCTCTTCTTCTAGTCGAGACTGTTCCTGCTGGGCCCTTTCGATGAATGACTCTTGGTTTCGCAGCTTTCGCTGAAACTCGTCCACCCTCATTTTAAGCTCGTCGACTTGTGACTGTTGCTCGTTGTTGTCATCCTCCTGAGTCAGTATGCTGGAGTCTAACTCCACCACTGTTCCCTGTAACTCCTCGTTTTCTTTGTGGTACCTGTTCACCAGCTGAGTTTTTTGCGCGATGATTTGGTTTTGCTTCATCATGATGGCCTTAACACACTCCAGCTTTCTCGAATCAGACACGTCTTTTCTTCCGAAGATCTCCTCTATTTTTTCAGCGCCAAGTTCGTCGTCTGAGGGTATATCTGCGATACTAATCATTGAATGATCATTCATGTCATCCTCTGGTCCAGGCCCTTCATGTATATCCTGGGTGATGTTCTCAAGGCCTGGCGAATCAGCTTGAGCGGCAGCTTGCCTCTTTCGAAGCTTCTCTGCCTTGCTAGGCCTCGGCCGGTTTCTTTTGTTTACGGACTTTGTGAAACTTGGACCCTGGCCGTTGCCCAGGGCCGCAAAGGCTTCTTCACGACCACCTCTCGTCGGGCTTTGGTCACCATTCACAGACTCTTCGTCCTTGGGCGCCGTGGTTTTGGTATTGACTATATTGTCGATCTTAGTGGGCTTAATCTCATCTCGAGTAACTGGAGATGGACCACGGCTCCTTGCTCCACTCCCTTTGCTCGATTGCTTCGCTGTATCTATATCAACCTTTCCAATAACAGCCCCTGGGTTCACACTAGCCTCTACACTCGCCATTGGCTTTTTCCCGGTGATTGTCTTGGATGAGGCGGGCAACTTAGTTGGGCTCGATGCGTCGGATTTTGAACCACTATCAGTTCCTGAGTCCCCCTGGTACATAGTAGATGGCGTCTTCTTCCTTCTGCCTCTACGAGCCCTCTTTCTCTCGTTCGTTGATTGTCCAGATGCAATGGTAGCATCTTCCATGATGTTGTTCGCTTTTCTACCCTTTAACGGGGAACGTGGAGCAGATTGAACATTTCTCTCAGTGGTCGACTTGATGGGGGAGGGTATTCTGCTACTTGTTGGCGTACTGCGGTCCGTTGCGACTCTTTGGCCAGCCTTTGCAAATATATTTGCCATTTCACTCCTTAACCGTAGATCTTGCGGCTTAGCTTTACCCTCCATTTTTTTATCGCCATTGGTGCTGTTTGGCGCTGAGCTGGACGCGGTTGGCCGGTCATTCTTGCTAGCCCTGGCAGTTTTATCAGGCATCTTTTTTGGGCTGGCTGAGCGTGTACGAGACGCGGCCTGTCGATTTGGCGAAAGAGTCACTGTCCTTGCAACTGTTGACCGATCTCTAGCGATCGGGGTGTTTTCTTTAGCCATTCTACTAGTTTGCGCATTTCCCTTTCCCTTTGGGTCTTGTTTTGTTGTATCATTTAACCGGTTTTCTCTTCCGTCCGTGGCATCTTTCTGGATCAATGTATTCTGATCGGAAAATTGCTCGTTTGTTCTCGACGCATGAACATTCCGTTTCTCTTTTCCTTGTGCAGCTTCCCGTTTGGTATTCTTGTCCTTAAGGGCAGCATTCTCATTTCGCCTTGGAGAATTTGCACGCCCCTGAGTTTGAACGTGTGTGTTCTGCTCGGTGCTATTGCCATGGGGTTTCTCGGTCGTCTTTCCCGCCATCCTGGAGTCACTGGTTTTATGAGGGATATGAGGGTTATGAAGGGGAAATGGGGTGTGTGATGAAAAAGCGACTCGTCTTCTTTGCTAGTGATAGATTTGCCCCAAATTTCGGATATAGGGGTTGGTAGGTTTGAATCGGACAAGGAACGTTCTTATTGAGGCCATCAATTGGGAAGATGTGACTTTGCTGGGGACGGATCTATTAAGAGCAGTGTTGCTCACACGGATTTGGGCGCCCAATAAAATACATCCCAGCCTTTCCTGGAAGCAAAATCGAGGACAATGGATGCTATATTTTTAGGTGATTTCCGGTACGTTTCCTTTGCTGTGTATTCTCTTTGATCGTTCGAGCCAACGAGCTTCGAACTGGGGGGCAAGCAAGTAGCAATGCGGTATGTATGGCCTTGAAAGATTGAAAGGAATGACTTGAAAACCAGCTAACGACGAAATAACACGAGAAACGAGCTTCCACACTATGTTTTCTTCTTGGATGAGTCGACACGCCAGGCCCAGCCTAGACAATAAAGAATGGCGACAGGATCAAGTTCGCTCAGCGATAGGGGGAAGTAATTGTGTAATTGGATGAAGAAACACAATGGACTGTCTGCTGAACAAAAAAATCTCTCTTCCCCTTTGAAGAAATGAAATACGTCTAAAAATGGAGAATCGAGAAAGAGATGAGAACATATCCTCGAGATATGTGCCATTCGAAGATACGTGAATGAAGTTCTACACAAAGGGGGAGGCTGGGTGTGTTCATCTGTTCAATCATTCATTCATTCACTCATTCACTCCGTCACCACTTGCGCGGTTAATATGTCCTATTATCAGTAATGACAGAACACATTTCATATGACGATTCATTTGAGAGGACTGACGTCTTTCTTTGCTTCTCTTATCTCTCCTAAATGGCGGAGGAACCATTGAAGTGAGTATAGGATAGGAACAGAGCGCACAACTACCCGAACAAGCAGAGAAGAGTGGTTTTGAGTCTTGGAGAGAAGGCCATTATTCCTCCTTTATCATGTCCGCTCTCTCATCTCTTTGCTGTTGCTGTTAAGCACTGGTGCCCCTGGCAGCACCTGTGAGAGTTGCTATCAGATCATGCCCTGAGGTTATACTTCAAAGTAGGATATAGGCAAATAAAGGCGGGCAGAGCTCTACTCCGTACGCTATGAACGACTAATTGGATAACATATAAGCATGTCTATTGTATATCTTTAATGGCCGGTAGACCTTTCCTTGCCGTCTGGTTTTCTGGTTCTTTTCACCCATTTCTTCTTTATTTCTCTCCTTCTTTCATTGGCTTTCACCTATCCCAATCCCAATGAATGAAATCTTCCCTTTGACTTCAACTGCTACGTACCCATAGTCCATCGTATCGGAACTAGAGGGTACGACGGACATCACCGTTGCAATCTGCTCATCTCGAAAAGCTAGGAGTTGGGCAGTGTTATTTCTAATGATATGACTCCAATATATATACAGATCATGCATACATTCGATGATGATTACAGTTTCCCGCAAATTTTCCCATTGCATATATCTGTGATCTTTTGCTACTTCACATTAATTTGGCGAGGGAACCGGAGTTGGTCTATATATATAGGCATACATAGAGACCAATGCTCCAATGAAGACTCCAGCCCGAGGAGACAAAGGCGATGGTAATATATATTTAGCATATGCTGATTTCGTCCTACTCTCCTCAATAAAGAATGGAACCATCAAATGGACACAATCCACTGTCACTTTCGGTTTCCAGCCAAACCGCCCATGACAAAGTCATTCGAGACCACACGGTTGACACGAAGCCGAACGGCAAAAATACATAGACTCCTTCCCAGTTCTCAGGGGGGAATAACAATTATAAAAACTATAAAAAACCAAAAACATAACAAATTTCGTAAATGCGCACAGTCGGAGTCGAACCGACGATCTTCCCGTTACGAGCGGGACGCCGTAACCACTTAGCCATGCGCGCTGATTACTGGGGTTTCGATCCACCCAAACGCAGAGAAAGTTATGCCCGGGTTCTGCGCCACTTTGCCTCGCGGATAAAAACTCTATTGAGCGCGCTCGCTAGCGTGGTAACTTTTAAATGGCCGTTTGCAAAACTTCTCAAAGGCGAAGGAAGGGGACTGACCGGGGATCTCATAAAGGCCCGATAACATGGCGAGAGCTCCAAATTTCCCTCCTCGCCCTTTTCGCTGGTCCTTTCAAGTCGACCATGCGATGTTCAAAGTAGAGTGAAGATTTGTCTGTCTTGTGTAATCGTCCATGGATGTGCAGAGGCAGTCCCTTAATAATTGCTACTTGACGACCTGCTTGCGGATTTCAGCAGGCTCCATTCAATCGCTCATTGCGAAGAAAAGACGGGCTATGAGGACAAACAAAGGGTACAGAAGACATATATGTATCCCCTGGGCTTTCAAGATCAGATCACAAAGACCAACAGATCCATTGGACGAAGCCATTTCAAAAATAAGAAAAAGAAAAGAGACAAAAAAAAGTGTAAAGGAAAACGGCCTTATCCGCAAATATCAAGGGTAAAATAGAAAGAGGAAAAAAAAAACCAAAAAGAATAACTTTGCCCCCGCGCGGGATTGAACCGCGGACCTCATGATCTCATTGCTACAAGTCATGCGCTACTACGACTGAGCTACAAGGGCTTGTTATTGGTGCTGACTGTGTGGTCCACTTAACTTATTTTGCCATATGGTTTATGACTAAGCTGTTTCGCCATCACATCACCTACATATGAATCAGAATACAACTACCGGAAACGTGGGTAATACAAAGTGAATAAGTAGCTTGAGGCATTCAAAAGAGGCCAAAGGATATAGGATAAGGTGGAAAGCGGCCTCGAACCGGTTAACAAGATCCCGCCTTAGGTATGCTAACCGAGAGTGATGGTCAACATATATATAAATACATGACTACTGGATGCTGAAGCACAACTAAATAGACAGGAAACACAAATAGTCAAGGAATTAACACTGTGGATATCTAATGCATCCCTAGCATCCAATTTAATCCAAACTCATACAAATCTATACACAAATACACATTTAAAGACTCGACTTTGATTTCTTCAACCCCGCCACACCCGTCACCTCTTGGCCGGAAAGGAGGAAGTCCGGATATTGGAAGCCGGCCTTGCTGACCTGGTTCTGGAAACGCCAGGCAGAACCGTCCACTAAATTGTAACCGCAAACAGGACGGTTAGTATTCAGACAACTTTCTACAATAAGAAATAAAAAAAGGTCGTTTTCCTGTTGTTCGTATGGAGAGGAAAAGGGGGAGGGGAGGCCAGGGAGCTGGGGAAAGATGAAAGATAATAATCCCGTATGTTGGTATTACGTACCGACGATATTTGCGCCATTGACATAATTTCCAGCATCCGAGAAGACATAGATGGTGGCATCCGCGATTTCTTTAACGGTGCCCCATCTTCCTGATGGGATTCCCGCAATCCGGCTCTTTGCATCCTCCGCGCGAGAGAGACGTTGCATTCCCTGGTGATTTAACAGGTAAAGTGTCAGTGTATGTACCATTTCATTTAAATGATCTAGGTAGGTGCAATTGGCGTCGGAGAGTGATATTCGCTAAAATTACGAATAATTTCAGGAACGCAGTCTGGGGACGATGTGCATACCTCTGTGCCCCCGATCGGTCCGGGGGATATTATGTTAGAATTGATGCCCCGCGGGCCATACTCAATTGCCACGTTATTTGATAGCGAGTCTACCCCGGCTTTGGCAACTGCGACATGTGTCTGGAGCGGGATTCCGGTATAGTGAATTGTTGCACTGACGAAAATAATGCGTCCGCCTGTGCCCGTGGGAGAGGCTGTGTTTGGGGTAAACAGTAAAATTAGTTTATTTGTGTTTATTTGTGAGGCGTATGTGACGAGCACGATTGGAGACTAGAACTCACGAGTAACTCCGTCAGACGGGTGTTTTGCAGCGGATTCGAGGAGGTAGGGGAGGGTGGCTTTGAGGGTATTATACGATCCCAAGACGTCGATGTCCATGACGGACTTGAAGGCGTTGACCGACAGCTGATCTATTGAGGCAAGGAAGTTCCCAGCTGCGCCAGCACTGAAATTTTGAGAATGATCCAGATTAGTATACGTATCATCATACCCCAGAAACGGGGGGACGTAAAGCGCATTTCAGAAGTATCCATCAGGTATACTCGTGAAACTTCCTAGCCCGGCTCTTGAACGGGGAGGGAATCTAGACAAGGTATAAACGTACATAACGAAGTCGATAGCGCCCAGCTCCTTCACACAGCGCTCAGCTGCACTTTTCAGACTATCAAAGCTCCGGACGTCAACACCGCCCTGCCCGATAACCTTTGCGCCAGGGCGTGCTGTAGCAATGTCCTTCGCCATTCCCTCTGTTTTTTCAACATTGCGACCGAGAATGAATGCGTTGGCGCCTAGGTGTACCATTGCGCGCACCTGAGCGCTGCAAATGGAGCCCGCGCCGCCGGTGCAGAATACAACTTTGTTATCTACCGATTTGGAGAGAGCTTGTTAGTTGCGGTTCCTTTGACTTCGAGGGACGTAGCTGCAGTAGAGCGCTACAGTGATAGACGAAGCATACCAAAGATTCCATCCTTCCACACGTCACTGACATATGCGGACTTGGGGAGAGACATGCTGGCTATGAGGTTTGAGAGACAAGAAGAAAGCTTTATCTGTCGATTTGACGAGGGTTCCGGTGCTGGTTTGTTTGTTCACGTGGGGGAGGTGATTGTGGAGCTCTGAGATGCGGCTGTTTCACGGGCAGGATATTTCTCGAGTTTTAACCACCTGTATGAGAGGAAGACGTCCAATCCGTGGCCCTCAGTTTGCTCGGAGTCCGAAGTGTTGACTGACAGTGATAAGGATGTGGGGACCTGGACTGGCAGCAGCTTCTACGCCCGTAACCTGTAGGGCGCCGTTGTGGTGAGCACTTCAGCTATCGGGCCTCGGCGCATCGGCTGAAGCATCCACCTGGGTGTTGCTGAGAAAGGCGCTGTTCGATGAGCTGGGGCTGGAGAAAAGGCTAGAACCGTATATACTTTAGCGTATGAGCTCCATATCGCATTGTTATATTCAACCCTCTACTATCTTTCTGTTTGTTCGCAGCATTGATCTTCTCTTGGGTCAATGTATGACGATTCTGCTTACTGGCGGGATTTCTGGGGTAAAAATAGCCTCGGCACAACTAAGTTAGCCCGGCCAGCTCCAGCCAGCGCCCAGAGCTGGTGGTTCCTCTCCTTTGTATGTATGTACAACTGGCGCTGTTGGGAGCGTGTCTGTACAGCAACCTGATGTCAGCTAGGTATAGATGCCTGAGAAGGGGCCGATTTGGCCAGAGTCTCTTCAGGAAACGAGTTTAGCGGAGATATTGTTTTTCATTTCTCGTGCAATCTGATGTGAATTCTGCTGGTTTGGTTGGATAAATGTTCCACTCCTGTGATTGGCTATGCCCATGCTGACTGATCCAGGCTGATCAGCAAATTGACATCACAGCTTCTTCCAACACCACGGCAGGCAAACACCTTCAGCGAATTCTTTCCAATCCACATCGTTGCGCTGCTTAGGATACTCTCAGCTACAGGGCATAAGTTTAGCAAGTATCGCAACCTCCCATTGGCGGGGTAGCCATTGTTGCTACCGCTATCTACCTAGCATCCGTGAGCCCGTCGTGTGGCGAACACCTGGGTAAACCCCATCAACTAGCTCCAGCTCCAACACTTCAGCGCACATCTCTCCGTCTGCCGATTTTAGGTTATCGTGTGCGACAATAGACATCGATCGCCCGCCATGGCTTGTCCCATTACAATTTCCAAGTTTGTGGGGACCATCTCCCTGGGCCTTTTGACCGTATGTGATTCCTCCCCCCCTTGAACGATTCCCTGCTCTACGCAGTATACAACAACACCGGGGCTACGGGAATGAAATATTCTCGAGAATAAAATGGAAACAAGGGAATCAAGGGTTTATGGCACTGACGCATGTACGAATTATTCACCATAGGGAATTTCATATGCCACGTCCATGATTGCAATTCCATCCCTCCAATCCCTTCCCAACGCTTCCAGCGCTTCCCGAACCCTCAAAGACCTGCAAGCGCGCACTAGCAAGCATGTTATCCGGCTTAGCCACATCACCGCCATCGCCCTCCTCACCGCCTTCACTATGTCGTCCCCGCGCAGAAGACATCCGTACCTGATCTGGACGGCACTGACCGCCCTAATTGGCGGGGTAGGCCTGGAATGGTGGCACAATCGCGAAACATTGACATGGAGGTCACTATCGGGAGTTTTGGGTGGAGTTTGCGGTTGCCACCGATCCGGCTTCGGTGTTATCTCATGGGGATCTGCCCGTGCTGGTGCGAGCGCTAGTGTCGGAGGATCCGTATCTGTGAAAAGCGAGGAGGAAGACTCCAACGGGAACGGAAGTGAGATTGAAATTGTGGGCGAAGAGGAAGCTTCATCTGCCGCCGCCGCCGCCTCCGGTGCTCCAGCCACGAACGTAGCGACACCACAATCGGACGCCGATTTGAATGTCAATGGTGAGGCTGTTCAGGCTGAGATGGAGAAGGAGCGCAAGCTTCAGAAGCTGAGGATGTGGACCCTTGGCCTGGGTTTCTCCATGGGTGTGGTTGGGATCTGGGGCGATGGCGTCTAAGTCGAGTCTACTAATGTTATTATGACATTATTTTGGGGGAGGTGGCGGTAAGCTTGTATCGGCCCCCATAAGACTTCTTTGGACAGACATGTGTATGCGAGCAATAAGCTGCCAGCCATCGTTTGGACGACCCCCCAAAGTTATATACAATCCTCATCACTCTCTTCTCTTTATTGTACATGTACCAATTCGTTGTGATTTTCCGGCGGGGAGAAAAAGGGAGAAAATGAACTAAAGCAACGAACTAGTTTCGCGGGGTTTACGAGAGTAGCAATGCTAGGAATTTCAGGGGCGTTTTCCAATTTTGGTTTTATATGTTTCAATGATTTTTGCGAACTTATGTTCCGCGCGCTTATCCATATATTTACTTACATGGCAATCTCGCCTTCTCGCATGTATGATTTATCTCCCATCTTCGACGATATAAAATTAAAGCATGTGCTACACAGGTTCTACTGTTCGATTTACCGCACCTCCGTATTGCTACATGCACGTCTGTAACCGCAGATGATGCCACGGGCAATCCCTCACACTAAATCTGCTAATTGTTCGCTGTTAGGAAGCGCAATACCGAAAAAAAGAGTTTGATATACGTGCTGGCAATGCTGGCCAGTAGTGGGGGTTTCCCCCTACGTTCTCGGTAGTTCAAGGTGCAATATTCTGGGATTAAACTTCACACATTGAACGTGGCTCGGGCATAACTCAACCTTATCATACAAGTGACCTTCGGATAGGGGCAAATATCTCAACCAGTCCTGGCACCCCCTAAGAAAACAACATAGGCCCAAAGTTGGCACCGCCTCAGGGCCTGATCAAATATCAGAGAGAATGAATATACTGGTACTTGTAGGGAAAGCAAAATTCAATAGAATCATTCCCATATCAACATTACACCAGGTTGCACGCCCGTTAAAGGAAATATATCGAAGGAAGCATGAGACTTCAGCCCCCTAACTCAAGAATCAAAAATTTACAATTTCGCAACCAAGCCCCGCTCAATTTCCTTCTTCGCCTCTTCCCTTAATAACCTCTTCAAAATCTTCCCGCTGGGATTCTTCGGAATCGCATCAACAAATTTCACACCCCCAGTTAAATATTTATACTTCGCCAACTTCGCCCCCACAAATTCCTGCAGCTCCTTCTCCGTCAACTTCTGGCTGGCCGGGACAGGTTGGCGCACCACGTACGCGCGCGGGCGCTCAATATTATCCTTCTCGTCCCCCTTAAACGACACGCCGATTACAGCCGCGTCCATGATCAGCGGGTGCGAGAGCAGCACGGCCTCGAGCTCTGGTGGCGCAACTTGGAACCCGCGGACTTTGATCAGCTCTTTCTTCCGGTCGACGATGTACCATTTCTTCGTCTTCTCGTCGCAGTAGCCGATGTCGCCGGTCTTGAACCAGTCGCCGTCGAAGGATGCAGCGTTTGCGGCGGGGTTTTCGAAATAGCCCTTTATCACCGTCGGGCCGCGTACGCAGATTTCGCCCCGCACGCCATAGGCAGAGATGTTTTTGCCCTCGTCGTCGATTAATCTAGGGACACAATTGTTTAGAATTGGAAAATCAGAGCGCAATGATAAAGAAAAAAAAAAGAGGGGTTGGGGAGGAGTCGAAAGGAGGAGTCGAAAACTCACTTCATCTCAAGCGACGCCACCGGCCGCCCTATAGATCCTGTATCGTCGTTTTCGGGGTAGGCAAATTTCGTCGCAACGCAAGTAGTCTCAGTCATACCCCATACCTGCGTATAGGTCGCGCCAGGACCCATCAAGGATAGAAAAGCTGCCTGGACGTCCTTGTCCAACGGTGCCGCACCGACGGCCCCCTTCTTCGTCTTTTTCAAGTACGGCTTCTTGGCATACGGCGATTTCACGATGGCGACAGCCATGGGCGGGACAGTAGAGACGTCCGTGGCGTTGTATTTTTCGATTGCTTCTAGAAACGGTAGTAGCTCGAAGCGGCGCATGATATACAATGAATAGCCGGCTTTTAGAGCGCTGACATGAGTTGTTGGCACAGCTGCAGCGTGGAAACATGGAAGTGCTGCAACTCGGGCAATCTATGCAAAGCGTTAGATATACATACGTATAGAGATACATATTTCTTTTCCGATGAATTTTTTGAACTCTGTCTATGGCGGCATTTTGTTTGCCGTCTGTTGAAGGTAGGGTAAAAATAATAATTGTAACGTACCTGAAATGTAACATTGTTATTGTCCTCCGCTAAAGTGTGCTGGGCGATCAAATTCTGATGGCTAATAACTGCGGCTTTCGGCAAGCCCGTTGTCCCACTGCTGAAAAGGCGAGCAGCTGTGGTGTTCTTGCAGGTTTCGGGGTCATCGAAACGAACCCAGTCGGCCTCGCCATGTTTTAAAAGCTCTGTCCATGACCTATGGCCTGGCGGTACAGCTCGACCCTGCGTATTGAATATCCAGATGTTCGAGGTTGGGACATTGGTGTCCTTTGCTGCTGCAAGGAGGTTGTCCAAGATTTCCGGCTCCGAAATCAAAAACGATACCTTCGCGGTCTTGATATGATGGGCAAGCTCGAATTGCGTATAGGCCGGATTTGTACCTGCGAAAACACCACCTGCGCCGATAGCGGCGAGGAAGATCAGGGAGTAATATATCTGTTATACCCGTTAGCATTTGGTATATATATTAATTTCACACACTAAGATATCTCATTCTTAAATTCCTGGCGTTTTTATTTCCACATTCTCCTCGGTTTTGGGTCTTTAGCATAGCTGTTAGGGGAGCGCAATTTTGAGCCACATACATCATTAAAGGAGTGTATATTGAGGCAATCGCCCTTTTTGAACCCAGCAGCCCTCAGCCCAGCAATAAGCTGACGGATGATTTTTCTAGCTTGATTGCATGAGATCGAGGAAGAGGGATCTTTAACATCTGTGTATACCTAGAGGAAAGGTACACGTAACACAGTCTGGAGTTAGCTTTTCTGTTATCGATGCAGACAAAAAACAACAGTTGGTAGCCATTGAAAAGATATGAGGCACTCACTGGTCTATCTTGATCATAAGTCGGACTGTCAAAAATCCACGAGAGTAGATCCCTGGAGGGCAAGTCTACATATTGCTCAGGCTTGAAATATTCCATGTTTGCAAAACTTTGTGGGAAAGCAGGGGGTTCCTGTATTGTTTGAAATATCACGATTGGGGAGAAAAGAAAGAGACGAGAGGGGAAACGAAGGAAAGAGAAGCTGAAAAAGAAGTGCCGGAAGCTTTAATGACCTAATAAGAATCCAGTCGCTTCGGCCGAAGACTGTTTTAAATATCCTCTAAACTCCGCAGGCCAACGGATGGTTATCGGATACGAGGCAGAGTGCAAAGGCGGTTTTAGTGACGAAGCGACACAACAAACTGTCCTCAACGTCAAGATATAAAGAAAGACGGACAGTTTATATGTATATAAAATAGTTCAAGGTACCAAAAAAAGTCGAGACTAGAGAAAGCACAGCACAAATTTAATATTTACTAGGGTATCGGCATCTATGTATCCGCGGAGGGGTGGTGCAGTGTCCTTTTTGATGACGTGAGACGGAGCAGCAAAAGCTACGCAGTGAGCTCTCAGTAACTAGCCTCTGCTCGTCCTTTCATACGTGCAAGCGCTCATAACAATTAACATTCAACAAATCCAGTCGCACCAACGAGACATTTGGCCCAATGGCAGCACAGCCGGAGCGGTATCGAGAGGGCGGGGAACTTTGCGAACAGCCAGAGCCCGAGGGAAAGCACTGCGCATGCGCCGCAAGGGGCGACGGGACCTTGGCTGGAGATGAGCTATCCATGGCAGAGCGGCAGCGCAGCCGAGGAGCCGGCCATTTGTGGGGGGGGTTATGCGCGAAGGGAGTTCCTGTACATACATACAGTTTACTCCGTCCGGCATTAGAGAGGATGGGGGATCGCGCCCTGGAGACGCAGGATAGCTTCCCCGCAAAACGTTTAGCGAACCCTAACTAGTGCTTGGTACACTTACTCGAAGAAGCAAGCGGCGGGCCGAGGCCGGCTGCGATAGGTTTCTGCACCGTCGACGACATGATATTGAGCTGATATTGAGAAAGGAGACATGATTGTGCGGGCAAGAATGTAAGAATGTAGTGAGGTTGAGTCTGGGGGTCTACTTACTTACTAATCAGTATCATGATCTCAATTTTCTGAACAATCTCCACTTCTCTCGATCTCAGCTGCACTAAGAAAGAAGTTGTGCTTGGGCAAAGAAATGATGAGAGCCGGGCTCGCTCAAGAGCAGCTTCTCACTATCAAAAACACAGGGTTTTCCCCCTTTGTCTCTTTTTCTCCCTGAATTGACCAGCAGTAAACTCAGCGATGCACACTACATCCCTATTTTTGCTCTTAGAACCATACCAGGAGCTCTGCGGCCTCAATGCTCGAAAAGTGAAATCGCCAGACTCACAATCCCTGGAGCATGGGCTGGAACGGTGTTTCTTGGCTTTCGGCGCACCAGGGACGATACGATATCAACAGATGCCTGAAGAACCACTTTTACACTACCCCCCGCAAGATGTCAACGCACACACAACCCCCACGATAGAGACAGGTTACTGTATTTCTTATTACCCGCGTAGTTTAGTTTACAGGTAGTTAACTCCCCATATGGAAACGAAGAGGAGCAGTTATTTTCCCTTCAAGGAAAACCCAAAACAGGCCCCCCGTCCCCATCTCCCCATCTCCCCTGCTACGCTACTCTGTAGTGTAGTATGTAAAAAGATATCACAATTTTGAAAAAAGAGAAAAGGAGTAGAACGGGGCCCGGGGTCCCGGCAAAGCTAATACGCAATTTCCTTTAATCATTCCATTGCAATGCCCTCATCCATGCTCGTCGTGCCGTCTCATTCTCTACAGCTATAGAACATCAATCCGATTACTAAAAATGGAAAGGAGCATAAATAGCTCCCCAACACAAAAAAAAAAACTACAAATACAATCCCTCCGGCTCCCCCTCGCTCTTCGTCTTCAGCACCCTCTCCCTCGCCGCGCGGAAGTCAGCCATCTGCACCCGCATCCGCCGCTCGCGCAGCGCCATCAGACCCGCCTCGGAGCATATGGCCTTGATATCTGCGCCGGAGAGGTCGTCCTTTTGGTTGATGAATTCGTCGAGATCGACGTCGTCGCCCAGCGACATTTTGGAGGTGTGCAGGGTGAAGATCTTTTTCTTGGTGTTTTCTGTGTGTGTGTGTGTGTGTGGTTAGACAGGGTTGGATGGGAGAAGGGTGGGGATAAAAAGGAGGAACAACTTACGATCAGGATTCTCAAAGAGGATCTTCCGATCGATACGGCCTGGGCGGATTAGGGCAGGGTCGAGGGTTTCGATCTTGTTCGTGGCCATGATCACCTTGACGTCGCCGCGGTCATCGAAGCCGTCGAGCTGATTGAGCAGCTCCAACATGGTTCGTTGCACCTCCCGCTCGCCGCCGGATGTAGACTCGTATCGCTTCGTTCCAATCGCATCGATCTCATCGATGAAGACAATGGACGGGGCGTGTTCGGCCGCAACCTGGAAAATCTGGCGGACTAATCGGGGCCCGTCGCCCAGGTATTTCTGTATCAGTTCACTGCCGACGATTCGAAGGAATGTGGCACTTGTTTGGTTCGCGACGGCTTTGGCTAGCAGTGTCTTTCCCGTCCCTGGGCCGCCATAAAGAATGACGCCCTTGGGGGGTTTGATGCCCATTTCCTCGTACAGTTCTGGGTGGAGCAGAGGTAGTTCGACGGCTTCTCGGACTTCCTGGATCTGAGACTCTAGTCCCCCTATATCCGCGTAGGATTCCGTAGGTGCCTTATCTAGTTTCATGACGGAGACCAATGGGTCTGCGTCATCTGTTAAAACGCCAACGACCGAGACGGACTTGTGGTGAAGTAGGATGCTCGCGCCAGGTTCCAGGAGGTCCTTGTCGACAAAGGACATGATGGAGACGTAATACTCGGGCCCAGTCGCGGTGGAGACGATAGCGTGGTCGTCGTCAATCATCTCTTCCAGATTACCAACACCCATAGGACTCCCACGCATATCATCGACACGGCTTCGTTCATCCGCATTCCGATCTAGCGACTCAAGATCATCGCTAGTGGTGGGGCGTAGGGAAGCCTGAGCCTTTGTCTTGCGGATGCGTTCTTGGTTCTCAACGTATTCCTCTTCGAGTAGCAGGTGGTCGTGGATGCGTTGCATGCGGAGGTATTTCAGTTTGCAGCGGGAAGTTGGATAGATGGCAGGGAGTTTTGCGGAGGCGTTGGGGCCGGCCTGCTTGCGCTTCTTCCGGCCGATTCTGGTGGTGGGCTGTGGGGGAGGCTCATACTTTGGCTTCTCCTTCTGTTCTGGCGTTAGTATAGATACTCTCGATTGTAGAATAGTAGGCGTGTAAAGAGGCTGGGAGTTTTCGGGTGAGGTTATAGGGGAAAAGTGTACCTTCTTGTCCTTGTCATCCTGGCCATCACCGGGGCCGCCGCCACCCATATTTGACTGTTGATTTCCCTGTAGACATTTCCAGGTGAGTATCTGGTGTATTGGAAAATACGAATAGATTAAAGCAATACAATGATGGGGGGCTAGTCAACGTACCATTGTGGCAAGCTCTGGCTAGGCAGGGGAGGAATGAACGCGACGACAGGGTGTTCTTCTTCCTTCTTCCTGAAGACAACAAAACCGGAGAAATGGGAACAAAAGGGGGTAAACTCGGGATGTATCCTTTCGAGGTACAGATAGCTGGGACGAGCAGCTAAATAGTTGTTGTCGGGAGAGGAGGTTGATATGTTTATCGTGCAGCGAGGTGATGTGATCCAGCAACTGTCCTTCTGCTTGTTCGATGCGCCTTGGAGCTGGCAAAGCTAAGCTTGTTTTAGTCAGCCGCCAAGGATATTAATCACGTGATAAAATACCCAAGTTGCCTATTTGGGTCTAGACCCTGCCGCCAGCACCACGTCATGAAGGCGCAAACCGCCGAGATACATCAAGCCTTGGACACAGTCTGGCCGGGGACCAGGCAAACAATGCAGCACAATACGGGATGAAAATGTGTTTCTACGTTCGAAACTCTATGAGCAACACTCCAGACCTACGTAGATGGATATCATGTTTGTACTGTGCATACTTACCATTCCATCGACACACCCGGACACTCATACTATACAGCTGAGCAGCTCCCCTCGGGGATACCCTGGGAATATGTCAAGGCACCGATTCGCAGTGGAGATAGGATCAAATCAAACGTCCCGGCAATGTGATGATGCAGATCAGGCCTTGTCGCCCAGCGGTATTTTGTCTGCCCTATCAGTTTCCCTCCACGGCAAAAGGCACCAACAACCCCCAGCATCCGGCCCCCAAAAGTCGGTTTATGACAGCAGCATTTTCCCGTAGAATCTCGTCGACCGACAAAGAAGGCTGCCACTTCATCATTTGCTGCCCAGCGTGTCGTCTCTGTCGTGTCTTGCATGAACTGCGGAATCTTGGGCTTCATTTGAATATATCTAGATAGATCTATTTGCTGATATTTCCCTATTTCCACCATTTTCCTCCGTTGAAATTCATTCAGATAATAGAAAAATGTATATATTAATTGCCCACCAAGGATATAAATTGCTTTGGTCAACTATTTGATTATTTTAGTTGGCTTCTTTGAGTAGATATTATCGTCCAGCTCAGCTGTCTGGCTGAAACTCGCCCAACCGCTGCCTGCCCGTCACCCCAAGTTATAATAAGCCGCAGAGCCAACGCCAACACCAACACCGCCAACACCCGCCTAAACATCTTTTCCTCCTCCGTCTCCAGATTCATTCTTTCTTTTGACATCGTACAACCCTCGACCATTCCCGCCTGCTTCCTCCCACCAGAACACCTTACCTTCTGCCAGTTCCAGCATTGTAGCAATCCACACCTTAGTGGTGTCTACAGCCTCATCCTCTTGCCTCGCTCAGCTCCCTGTCATCGTCACATCACCAGCCCCAGCCACGGTGGATACCTGACTCACTCAAGCCACTGGCCCTCAGAGAGAGTTTGGAGTCATTATTTTGTTGAAACCAGTGTCTGAATACTCCCGAGAATTGCTGCCCTGAGCCTCTGTTTCCCTGTTGACCGTCCTGCGTTGCCGTTCTGTCCGTTGGCTTCAGAAACGAAGCAAGCCTAGTATGTTATTAGTTACCTATCCCAGCTATCCGTGGACCAGCAACTATATATAGTTGCCGCTCATCCCTCCCTGCTCACTCCTCCCCCCCTTGACTCTTTGAATGCTCCAACACCTCTTCGGTCTTCCCCAGCATTTCTTCATCCTCTGCACCTCTCTGCGGTTTGGATATCGCGCTTCTATGCCTTGATGACTGATACTGTGGGGCTTCCCCATACTCTCACCACAGCAAACCAATCAGTCTTTCGCCCTGGCCCTTCATTGACTTGGTGTCACTATTTAGCAAAAGCTAGCGTGTCTGCCTTGTAACCGGGTTCTCGACCCGTCCGCATTTTTCCTTTTGACAAGCCCCAACGGCAAACTACAAAGCCCTCATCCTCACCCCTTCACAACGAGAACCTGCTCGAAAGAACGGGAAAAACAAAATATCTTACGTACCATCTGAAAGAGAATATATACTTCTCTAAATAAGTCGACTACCCCCCGTCTCATTTCATCATGACCTCGAACCGAACCCGCCGCATCGCCAAGGAGCTCGCAGATATCCATGCAGACCAACACTCGCACATTTTTGCTGATCCGGTTGGGGGCGGGGAAGACTTGACACATTTGAGAGGCTCCTTTCGAGGCCCTCCCGGAACTCCCTACGAGGATGGAACGTATCACATTGATATCAAGATACCCTCCGAATACCCTTTCCGCCCACCTGTGATGAAGTTTATAACCAAGGTCTGGCATCCGAATATTAGCAGTCAAACTGTAAGTCAGACGCTCTCAAACCCACCGGGGGCGCCTCCCCTCCTCCCGCGCAAAAAAGGAGGATTTTGCTAAGGGATAACTCCGTTGATCATCGTATATCATAGGGTGCCATCTGCCTCGACACTCTTTCTACCGCCTGGTCTCCCGTCCTCACCATCAAATCCGCCCTGCTCTCCCTCCAGTCCCTCCTCAGCACACCCGAACCCAAAGATCCCCAAGATGCAGAAGTGGCCAACATGCTCATGCGGAACCCCAAGGAGTTTGAGCGGGTTGCGCGTCAGTGGGCCGTGCAGCACGCCGGCGCGCCCAAACGGCACCTGGGCGAAAGCAGCGGAGGCGCCACGGATGAGTCTATCCGTATGCAGCAATTGAAGTCGAAGGAGGAGGAGGAAAAGGAGCAAATGGCTGCGTATGGATCCCCCCCCTTCTCCCTCCACTCTCTTCTATTTCGGGCAATTTGTTGCATATTTGCGTTTTTTCCCCTCTCGAAAGCTGCATATACTCAAAACAACCCCCTGCTAACCAATTTGTTAACTACAGTTACGAGGGCTATAACAAGGACCTCGTCGATCGATTCTGTCATATGGGATTCGATGTGCCTAGGGTAGTGTCCGCATTTAAGTATGTTGGCATTGACCGGATGGGCGGCGAGGATTACGAGTTGGAGGAAGCATACATGGGCGATGTTACGGCTCGTCTTCTTGGGGAGCCATAATGGATTGTTTATATTATTATTTCCCCTTTATTTCCCCGTTTCTTGCATGATGCATTTGGCAAATCTATATATGGAGAAAGCCGTATGTTTGGGGTATTTGCGCCCCCCCCAGCGCCGAATTCCTATGTTTTTTTTTTTTTAGTTTTGTTTCGTTCCCCTCTTCTTTGACTTCTGGTCTCAAGAGAGCTCTCCGTTCTACGCATGTTTTAACCCTCTATTATTGGCCGTCTCTTTGTGTTTTTCCTTTTTACGTCACTTTCTGTTATTGTTACCGTTTTTTATCATCCCTCTCTGCCAAATCACATCCGAAATATGACGCGAACTTGGAGCAGATTGATGGAGGAGGGGGGAAAGGGAAGCGTACGGTGCCTGGCGAATGATCTCTGTTCCTTTTCTACTTTTGACATTTTTAATCTCTTGTTTTTCTCCTTCCCAATGGGCTTTTAATTTGTTTGTTTGGAGCAAGCAAAACCGAAAGAATTGAGCATCTCCATTATTCGCGAAATCTTTATATTACTCTTGCTTTTGGCTTTTTGAGGTTATTGATTGAATGCTTGATTTACTGATTGGTTTCAAGATTTTTTGAATGGTATTAGCATTTTTTTTTTTACTATGGCTATCTATATAATTATATCTTCAATAATACTATATTTGCAAGCATTGGATACTTATGATGTTGTATGTGTGCACCGAGGCAGCTGAGCTCATATTTTAGGTTGCCGTGATACAGCAACTGCTCCAGGGCAGTGACATCAGCCGTGGCCTGCTAGTTCGCGGCTAACCATACATAGTGCATTTGCTGGTCCGCCGCGGGTCTGGAGAGCTCTCTTTCTTCGACCTCATCAACTCCCCCACTACCAAAATTATACCGATAGCTACGACAATATCCATGCTATCCATACCAATCATGCTGCCAATAACGTCATGAACTAACATAAAACCCCACTAAAAGCCGCACACCTCTACCTCTCCCTTGGGAGAGAAGAAACAGAAAAAAGAAGGAAAAAAACCCCCGAACACACATCCCGCAATCACCATGCTCGAAGACGACATTTACCGCGCCTCCTCACAGTATCGCCTCTGGTCCTTCACTGAAGAATCCCTCCGCTCGATACGGGCCAATACCAATGCCGTTGCTAGTGAGCGGGTCAGGGCCGCGATACGGCGTGCTACAAAGGATTTGCGATCGCAGCAACCAGCAGCAGCAACGACAGTAACAGGCTCAAGGTCCGGGAGCGGTACGCCAAACGCGGCGGGCGATACGGATGATGGAAAAACGGCGGAGACAGGGGTAGGTAATGGTGAGCAGGTAGCGGAGAAGGAGATTGAGTGCTTGACGACGGAGGAGGAGCTGGAGCTGGTGCGGTATTATTGTGAGAAGACGATGGAGTTGGGAGATGAATATAAGCCACCGCTGCCGACGGCGGTTAGGGTATGTTTTATGTTTTTCCACGAAGCAGTATTAGTTCTCTTTACGTACACAATTTTTTGGCATGGATTAATTGCTAATGAGCTGGTGCTTTGTATCAATCTCATATAGGCTACAGCAATTCAATACCTCCGCCGCTTCTATCTCACCAACTCTCCCATGACCTACCACCCCAAATCCATCATGCCCTGCGCGCTCTTCCTCGCCACAAAGACGGAAAACTACTACATGTCCCTGCGTGCATTTGCAGAACACATCCCGAACACCACGGCGGAGGATATCATCGCGCCCGAATTCCTCCTGACGCAGGGCCTCCGCTTCACCTTTGATGTCCGCCACCCTTTCCGCGGCTTGGAAGGCGGGATCATGGAACTAAACGCCATTGCGCGCGGGGAAGGGGCGGCAGGACCGCACCACCCAGAGCAAACTGCAGCTGGTCTGCAGAAGGCTATCCAATCACTTCCGCCAGCACCGCCGCCTCCATCCTCCACGGCGGACGCGAAGCCCAGCGGTGGCGGTTCCATAACCTCCCGCATCGCGAAGGCACACCACAATACCCGCGAAATCCTCCGTTCCGCCGCACAGCTGACAGACGTATATTTCCTCTACACGCCGTCTCAAATATGGCTCTCCGCCCTCCTCCTAGCCGACAAACCACTAGGGGAATTCTATATCGACACAAAACTCATCCCATTACCACCACAATCCACCACCACCACCACCTCGACCTCCGCCTCCCCCTCAAACCACTCACAACCATCATCACACCTCTTCACAGCTCTCCGCACCAAACTCTCCCTCATCCTCACCGCCTGCACCACAACCCTCTCCACCTACCAAAGAAACCACACCCCCTCAACCGCACCCGCCACCATGAAAAACCTCAAGCGCATCGGTAGGAAACTCTACCACTGCCAGAATCCAGAGAAGATAGATTTACGCAGTTTAAACCGCGCCGCGAAGCGCGAGGGGTCCTCTGCTGCCACGACAGGGACGGGGACAGGGACGCCTGCCGCGGCCGGCGAAGTTGGCGGTGGTGGTTCTGGTGGTGAGGATGAAGCAGAGCTGCAGCGCGCGGCGAAGAAGCGGAAGTTGGAGAGGGAGCGGTTTGAGAAGGAGGGGCAAAGCCTTTTTGGAGGGGATTTGATGGAGGAGAGGAAGAGGAAGGGCGGGGTAGTAGACTGAGTACTCATTCGTACTGTACAGTAGTTACACTGTAGCGGAGCGGAGTGGTGTGCCTCCTTTTTGGGGGGGGGGGGGGGGGGGGGGGGGGGAA